>JANHQD010001102.1:0-41359 GCA_024721195.1 Marasmius sp. AFHP31
TGATTGGCCAACATTTCTCATCCATCGGGCCTCAGGCCTTACGCACAAGCACAAGGAGCTTCGTTCCTGAAATACCTGGAAGGCGGGCTTCGGAAACTGACTCACCGTTTATTTTGGCTCTCTTCTTGTTCGTTCAAGCTACTTGGTTGGCGATTGCTTTGTAGCGGAAAGAAGTGTGTATATGCGCTTTGTGCATGAACGAAATGGTGTGGCGAGAAGTAATAGCCCCAGACTTGACCCCCTTATCATGACGACCGATGCAATCCCCAGCAAGTATCTGTCTCTGCTGTCATAAACCCACGCCTTTGGTGAGTTTGCAGATGTCCCCTCGTTTTGAATCACATGAGCAATTGAAATTCTTGCTAGAGGCTACCTGCTTCCCCGCCAATGGTGCGCACACCGATGTTCAATCCAGATATCTACCGCCCGAACACTCACAATAACGATTTTTAGCTACCCTACCTACAGGAACGAGTGTGTTAGCTACTGTAGGCGGTCCGAGGTCGTCAGAGTCTGAACGGAGTTGTAGTCTGATGAGATTGTACGGTCAGACGCCTGGCGTCATCATTGCTAGTGAATACCTCAATATTCCTCCATCGTTTTTGGATGGCACTGATTTGTCGAAGCTGGACAAGTCTGGTGGATCAGTATTCGCTTGACGAAGTCGCCCGAGGTTGTATCAGCCGATATGAAGTACCGGTCGGACCTCAAAATCACGTTCGTATCTGCCTCTCCCTAAACTTCGTCGATCAACAAATTCTTCGCACAGCCTTATATCCGGAATAATCTGTTTATTGACGATGCCAGTCATATAGTTAGTACGACAGTCCTCCCGTTCGAATCATACCCATTATTGGTACGAGCAGCCGTAAGTTCTCAACTTGATTGATTCCCTGCAGGGAATCGGACCAATCTTGATCATCATCCGAGCGCATTTGGCCATGAGCACCACACCGAACATCGATGACATACCTTCGCGTACACAGCACCAGTGATTCTGAGGATTAGGTAGACGGTCGTGATAGGTATCTTCATTGTACTGTCCGAGCTTCCAAATGCTGAAAGATTGTAACGCCTTTGTATATACCATATTTGTATATACGTCCATTCGGTACCATATTCTTAATACCTGAATTTTGGAAGCGCGGTACTAGTACCCGTCTGGGATTGTTTGAAGAGCTCTACTGCATTCGACTCATTCTATCTTGATCCTGATTCAACTCGGTACAATGCCTGTGAGAGTCGTACATCATGGCAGGAGCTTTGCCTCAAGCTTCGCGTCAGAGGCAGAGCTTCGAAGACTCAGATCTGGCAATTTCTTTCACGTTTTCGCAGACAATAATTTGATGTACTGCCCATCAATTGTACTATATGGCTGTCTATCACCTGTATCCCCTGAACAGAAACGGAGAATCCTGAGGGGTGTACTTGTTCAATATGGACTGCCGTTGCCGCTCATGATAAGAAACGTGAGAAAGTGGAATTTTGCCGGTGCGTGCCATGCTGGCGAATGCCGGAACCTCTTGAACCCAATTATCATGATGAACAACGCCCTTTAGTCTCGACAGCGATTCTGATAGTCCCATGGTGCATCTCCGTCGGTCTCCATCTAGTATCGTCGCTCTGGCTCAATATTCACGCGAGATCACCTCAAAGAGCACCCGATCTTTCTTGCGATCACATCTCATCCATGACTCGCATGGGTGATAATCTGGTTCTTATTTTGCGTTCGGCGGTGCAGATGTAGTTTGTGCATATCAGGACTTCCGTAAGGTGGTCCCGTTATTGAATGTCATTCTCGTCCCATGCCTGCTACTGCGATCCCGAACGAGTATTCCCTTCTTCTCGACACTCGTCAGGTCGTGGTCTATCCACAAGTTACTCTGTTGGTGAGTTTGTGGCTTGATCGTACGAAAAGTGACTAAAAGACCCGATCCCGTCCATACAACTTACCTTTTGTACGGTCAGTAGGTTTCCCGTCGGAGAAACTCAGGGTTTTCGAAAGCTGAAACTCCCTCCCCGGCTGTCGGCTAGGAGTATACATCTTGTTGTTCGGATTATGTGTCCACGTTGTGCGCTATGGGCCAATCTTCCATCACCAGAAGTTTTATCTGACTTCAACGATCGTTTTGTTTTGTCTGTCATCGGGCACGGTTGTCGTGGAGACCATAACAATGTTTCAGCAGTCCATTGTGAGATCGGAAACCGTGGCGACTCAAGACTATTCAGGGCTTATCCAGTATATTGAACATGACGCCCTCAAAACTGCTACATAGTAAGTGAATCCTCCCGCCGCTACTCCCTTATGTCATTCTCACCGCGAACGTTAGCGGGATGAAGCTTCTTGCCTATACGGTAGCCAAGTGAGTACGGACCCTATCTGGCACGAGTTGCCTGATTGATCCTCGGACGATAGTGCCATTGCAGACTCGATCCTCGTGGGCGACTTGCATCGTCCCTCTTCGGCGCGAGCTAACCCGTCGGTAAAACAGATACACAGGTGCCACATGGCATGGTCCAACAAACGAATGACAATCATACTGGGAATGGCAGGCTTGCTCACCAATGGTATGTATGTGTACAGGCCTTCGGATGCCGATTTTTGGCTCACTCCATCGCATTTCTGAGTGGCGTTGCTTATTGGGGCGATCATGAGTATCGTCGGAGGTAGTCTGTTGTTGACTGGCCAGAGTGTCTCCGGTGGTGCAGGGATTGCCAGTGGACTCTTTAACGCACTTCTTACATGTTTAACCGGTCAGAAACCAGGTTTACACCATACCACTACGGTACTAATGATTGCTCTGAAGCCGGACGAATTTGGTGGATTGCCATTCGCCCTTCAAGGTCCTTGAGCGTAGCGTCAACTTTGGTCTCCTCAAAGAGGTATCGTTCAATCCTCCGAATCATGTAAATGAATTTTTATTATCGCACCTCAAGCCCATGCTGACGGATGAGATTTCAAACAAAGCATCGAGTCCGGGATGATTTATCCACTGATAATGGTACTGCACTTGGCCATTTTCAACGCTTTCTCCTATGACCAAATCCCCTTCGACACGTTACCACTCCTGACATTAGCAGCTGTGGGTACAAGCGGTCTTCATTTGACTGGAATCTGATCGTTTTGACGATATAGGGAATTGCACCGACTTTGATCATTCTTCGCGCGCGTTTGGGCATGAGCTACAAGCCGGTCGTCGAAAATGTCTCGGGCTCGCACTCTCGTATCGTTTTTTTGTACGTCAGATCGTTGCACGATTAATTCTATAGTTCAGGCTCATGATAACTAGAGTATGGGAGCTCATTGCTGCTTTCAAGCCTCAACCGACAAAGAAACACAAGTGCCATCTGGGTGCAACCGATGCATTGTCTACTTCTACGGGCTGCTAAAGTGGGACAAGCTGTGCGACCCCGCAGAGTCAGCATCAGGACTGCGGAGACCTAAAGCTATGCTTGTAACGTACGAGGAATCAGGTGGGGGCGAACAGAGAAGCGAGTTTGTTCAGCCCAGCCTCAGCCACGCTCTCGTGAGGTGAACTTAACGTGAGAAAGTTCCGGTTATAGACATCACCGGCGAATGCCCCGCCGGTAAACTTAGACCCAACCATCATGATCACGGTGAACCGTGACGACGCCTTCGCCCCATTCTCGAACAGCGATATCTTGCTACCTTCGCGCGTCACTTCCTCTGATGATCAACAACTCAATTGCCTGTACTGCATTCTCGGGACAAGAGCCAAGACTCTATCTCAGCCTTGACTACAAAGGACAGGTTACAGCAATTACGAGTTTCTCGATTGGTATCAAGATCGAACAGCTTGGAGTATTATTGGAAAGATCCTATGGCCACAGATAGCTTGAATTTACTATCATCGGAACTCGCGTGTTTCTCAAGATGAATGAAAACCTTGTTCCACTTTGGGCGGACCCTCGCTCTGGATTCAGGCTTTCTTCACCCAATCACGTCCTCTGCTCTGTGATCAATGATGAAGATCTAGGTTGGTGTTTCATGAGCACGAGAGGAGGTAGACGTCTCGAGCCCGAAATTCCCATATAAAAGTGTATGTATGCGTCGACCATCTAGAGCATTCACTCGACGACCTTCCTATGTCAGCGTTGAATACCACCTTCCCTGATGAACACTCGCCGCTCCTCGAAGTCAGGCACGTCGTGGCATTTCCCATGTTCACGGTTCTGGTTAGTCTCATGGTCTCAATGTAGCTTAACAATCTTACTTACGACGTGTTGTAGGTGATGTGGACCGTTTATGGTCAGTCCGATACTCACATATTTGAACTGGCGTTGAAACCCGCTCTCTGTAACCAGGCTTCTATGTTCTACTCTTTGGTTTATGTGTATACGTCCTCCGGCGAGGTGAAATGCATCGTCGTAATCTATACATGGCCTGGACTTCGGTTCTCTTCATGCTGGCGACTTTCAGTGTCATTGTAGAGACAATACGAGTGTTGCACTCGTCGAGTGTGAAATATCTCTCCGTCAAGAATCACGATTTTCAGGGTCTGTATGATTACTTGATCGGGCACGAAAGACTTGAGCCAGTCTTATAGTGAGTGACACATCTTCGGCACATTGCACACGCGATGCTCATTTATATCCTCCCAGTACATTGATCCCGATCATATACATTCTTGCAAAGTAGGTGAAATAAAAGATTACCAGCAATGCGAGTATGTTCAACGATGCTTACAGCGTAGTTGTCGATTCCATGCTCGTCAGTACTACGTGAATAACGGTGCATTGGCGGCTTGACGCTGAAGGCAATGCTTAGATCTACAGATGCTACGTGATATGGGGATCCAAGAGACGCGTTGTAGTGCCTTTGACTATGATATCCGTCGCCATTACTGGTATTTCAACCGACTCCTTGCTTCTGCTCGGTACTGATCATAACACAAGTCGTTAGCACGACTGGCATTGTGATGATTTTTATAGGGTTCAGTGACTTGAATATCGAAGCGAATCAGGCCTTGGCTGAAAAAGGAAACAATCTTTGGGCGACTAGTCTCATCATTAGTGCGCCCTTCAATCTAGTTCTGACCTTGCTAGGGGGTGAGTCACACCACTACGGTACCGTGATAAGTGTAGCTCGAACACTTTTTTCAAAGCTGGGCGAATATGGTGGATGATGCGGACTCTTAATCCATCGAAGACGCGAACGGTCAGGACTATCAACAAGATAATGTCAATCATCCACAATCTCTTCTCTCGACTGGGCACTTATCCTCTTCCAGCGTTGAATCTGGAACGCTCTATCCGCTAGTCATGATCATACATCTCGCTGTCAGCAACTCCCCAAATCGTCCACTCGAGACGTTGCCGTTGATTATTCTTGCCGCCGTTCGTCGATCTATGAGCCTTCGCCATCAACTGCTTATTGAAGTTTTCTATGTAGGGAATCACACCTCCACTAATCATTGTCCTTACGCACCTGGCAATTCACGTTGTGGAGGACTCGGACGCGACTTATTCGCGCAACAACAATCTTACCTCTTTTCGACTGACTGAGCGATCTTTCGGCTTGTCTCGGGGCTTGAGAGGACCTCAGGCTCCCTGTGCGAGAGATGGCACGAAGGTCGAGGTTCTTGATGGGAGAGAACCTTCAGACCGAGTGGTATAAGTGATCACCTAGTGGTGGGCATAGCGTCACGACACGGAGTATGGGGTACGAACGTTGACCCCTGCATTTTACTGGACTTGGAATATTCTCACTTCAATCGTGCTTTGAGTTTTCAGGATCCTTCGATGTTTAATGTACTGTAAAATCAATTATTAGTCCCCTACCGAATCTCGCCTCAAGCCTTCTCGTTGCCGAAGGTTACAAATCACCATCAAAAGGCAACAGTATGGCTAATGGGTGCGGTTGGTGTGGTTTTGGCGATCTTTTTTTCCTCCCCTTTGGTGGTACTTACGTGCCGGCCTTGCGCGCCGGCTACACAGAAAAACAGCTGTATAATAGGCCCTTGCGGGCTCGCACTAGCAGTTAGGTTGGGATCTATACAGTCATAAGAGGACGGAAGAGGACTCCCCCTCCCAGTGGTTTTGGCGATCTTGGACCCCGGATTACCGTGTTGGCTCCTCAGAACCCTCGCACTGAGGAAGTAATCAAGATGGTATCTGTACGTACTTGACTGTGGGGAAACCCTATGTTGCATTCCTTAATCCTCACTAAGACCATACAGGCAGGACAGATGTAGTCAACTACGACGGACTGACAGAGGTATAGGCCGGTCAAGTCTCATGATCTATAGTTCTTATACAATACATCCTTTGTGATACTTTATTCATATAGTTTGGTTCGTTGAGGTAGTACCACTATCCTTAGTCTTATGTGGGCGGAGGCGAATGTCAAGTTGTAAACATATAAAAGGCCCAAATCATGGGAATAAGACGAGGGGTGACCGGTGACTGGTGACCAAGTGAGCCAGCGCCCATACAGCGCCCATATAGACTGGTCGACACCCTACGTAACATATGCCGAGGCCTCGGCGGGCCAGCGCTTTGATGCTTTTTGATGACCGCCCAACACATGTATCGATCGACACTCCTGTATCTCATTCTCTCTCTAGCGATGGCACCTAAATCCACATTATCACAACCTCACTCCAGGTAAGATCGGCTTCATGTATACGTCGTGGGTCAGCGCGATATTCCAAAAGAGCGAGCATTGGGGATTCAACCAGAAGATACGGACACATTCAGGGCCAAGTACAACATACTAGGTTTAGATGTGGTTATGGTTAGACAATACGACAAGCAGGGTGGAAGAGGAAGAGTTAAAAGGGTTACGCAGAAGAACTAAACGGAATCATCCGCAGAGAGCACCGAAGATTGAGAGCAAGACGAGTCGGACATGTATGATTATTGATTGGTCATGATTACCGCCTGTTTGAAAGACCATGCCGAGGCCTCGGCATATGTTACGTAGGGGTGTCGACCAGTCTATATGGGCGCTAGCTCGCCTGGTCACCCCTCGGAATAAGAGGCCAGATATGGCCGGCCGAGATTTTCCGACATATCACTTACATCCCCACTCTAACTTGTCCCACGATGTGTACCCGCCTATCTTCAGCCCACTCATTCTTAGGACAACACTGCAAAGGCATATGACAGGGTTTATACAGACAGGGTCATCCAGTGTCTTTCAGGGAGGGAGCTCAGAGGACTCGAGGGGAGAGATCAGCTGGCCAGTGATTCGTCAACTTATATTCAATGACAACTGTAATGATCACAGATCTTTACTGCTACATATATACGTGAGAGCTTCGACACTCGCGATAACAACAAGGCGTGAAGCTTCAATGCGAACGCAAAACCTACTTACCGAAGAACTTGCGAAGGCCGCAGGAGCGACACATGACGCCACCAGTTGAAAGTGGTCTCACCCCAGCTCTCGCTCAACAGCAGAACAATGCCCGACTTCCCTCGCGACCGCGACCACACCTCATCTCCTCTACCAATGCCATCAGCACCAGATCAATTCATAGATCTCTTTCCCACTATCGATGGCAATACTGCCCTCCCGAACTCCCTTGACTTGACTCTTAGCTCAGTCCTTACTGATCGTGTTAGCAAACAAAGGAATTGATGAACGAGTGTTGAGGAAAGGAAGTAAGGTGCCGACCTACTGGATGCGGCATAGTGGTGGGAGGGAGAGCCCGGGATGTTCACAACAACAGCGGAAAGCGATCTCGAACTATAACGAGAATTGTTCCGGCAATGATTTCGGAAAATGTTCTCCGACTCCCGAGGCCGGGGTTGCAATACATGTCCCTTCTCAATCTGGACTCTTGAGGCACCTCCGAGCCTTGTCCCGTGTTAGCAATTACATTCCCGCTCCCCAGTGAACTACCCCATAAATGAGGTCGAGGCCAGACTTTCTCACTACGAAACGCGGAGCACTGAAGCATACATTAGCAGTCAGAGAGCCCTCAGTCGGACCTAGCCATCATAATCACGCCGAACAGCGCCCTAGTTCTGACATCTAATTCTGAGTCTTCCGATAATGATAGGTATACATAACTGGAGAGTTTGTTTTTAGCTATCTACGGAGAATACAGCCCCGGAGTCCGTTCAATCACTGTGTTCTCGATACGAGCAGCGAGTTTACCTCAACTGAAGAGGAGCATCCTACGCCGAGTGCTGTACGCACCACGGACCCATGCTACTCTGAAAACGGGAGATGGTTGCGTTGTTCTGGGGAGCAATCGCCGTGTATTTGAGCTTTCTCCACTTAATCTCGTCCTCAACGCTTCGGTCCGATCAATCACGAAGGTTGAATCATGGGCTGTTCACTGTTTCATGTTCACGAGAAGAGACGAACAAATTTAAGGACGCCCTACAAAAGCGTGTGCGAGCCGAGTGCCACCCCAAAACACCACTCAGCCCTGTTCCTATGTCCGAGTCCGAGTCAAGTTCCTCTCTCCCAGATGAAGACGTGCTACCAGTCGGCGAAGTCATAACATTCCGCATAGTCACAATTCTGGTCAGTCTTTGGTTGAGTACTGCCTAGACTAGGCACTTACGATGCGTCACCTATAGGTGACTTGCGTTGTTTATGGTCAGTACTGATACTTGCAAATTAGAATCGGCGTTCAAGAATACTGTCGCCTACACTCAGGTTTATACGTTCTACTCTTCGGTCTATGTGTCTGCGTCCTCCGACGAAGTAAAACACATCACCGCAAACTTTATATAACCTGGACCTCCATCCTCTTCTTGGTATCAACTTCCTCTGTTGCGGTTGAAACAACAAGGACAGTACACGTATCAAGTATGGAATATCTGTTCGTCAAGGACCACGATTATCAAAGCTACAAGGCCGGGCACGTCCAGTCCAATATTCTACAGTAAGCAATAGCATATCAATATTCGATTGCAGGTGGAGTACTGAACTCGCGATCCCTCAGGACATTGGGCCCCATCCTATTCATTCTTGCAAAGTAGGTTATCCAACATGATTTCCAATATCCTTCCGGAGCGTCATTAAATGTGTGTACAGTGTAGTCGCGGACTCAGTACTCGTCAGTTCGTGTTGAACGATATTGTGATCGCCCCTTTCAGCTGAAAATAGACGGTCAGATTCACAGATGCTACGTGATATGGGGTTCCAAAAAACGCGTCGCAGTGCCTTTGGCCATCCTCTCCTGCGCCATCACGGGTATTCATGTCGATTTTCTCCCGTTCTGCTCGCTGCTGACGATTAACAAGTCGTGGCCACGATAAGTATGGTCATGATGCTCATAGCGCAAGGAGGCACGCCGCCTATCCAGGCGAATCCCTTATTCATTAGAGGCCAAACCATTTTGGCAATTAGCCTTGTCATTAGCGCGTCCTTCAATTTGGCCCTGACCTTACTGGCGGGTGAGTGACTCAGAGCTGCGCGGATAGCATGACAAGAGTAACTCAAACCCTTATTATAGCCGGACGAATATGGTGGATTACGCGTAGTCTCAATACATCGAAGACAGTCAGGACCATTAACAAGATAATGTTGAGTGTCCACGATCTCTGCCACCTACTAGGCGCTGACTCTTCCTCTTCCTACAGCCTTGAGTCCGGAATGCTCTATCCGTTAGTCATGATCATACATCTCGCTGTCACCAACTCCCCAAATCCGCCATTCGACACGTTTCCACTGGTCGTTCTTGCCGCTGTTCGTCGATCTCAGAACCTTCTCGGTAGACTATTTGCTGACATATCCGACTACAGGGTATAGCACCTACGTTGATTATCGTCCTCACGCGTCTGGCAATCCACATTATGGAGGACTCGGACGCGACCTACTCACGCAAAAACAATATGGTCTCCTTCCGAGTAACCGAGCGATCCTTTGGCTTATCTCGAGGCCTGTCGGACGAAGTGCAGGCCTCTCATGTGGAAGATGGCGCCAAGACAGTGGCTCGGAACGACAACGACCTTTCTGAACGAGCAGTGGTATAACCCGACGACGGTGAGGAGTCTACCATCTGGCATGACCCCATATTTTCGAGATTTTGGGTAGTTCACCTCCTTTCAATGTACTGGGTGCCGGTAGCCGTTATTCATAAATAGTTGAGTTTGGTCTTGGATCATCTTGCTGCGAACGTCGACACAATTCATCTATGCTCCGGCACGGTCACTCAAGCGACTCTTACCATAGACATATGAAGTTAGTATAGTTTCGGGGCAGGTCCTCGATCGCAGTGAGAATGAGGAGATGGTGACTCGCTGGAAAGAAGACCGTAGTGTCAGCGAAAGGCGGCTGAGAGGCGTATCTACGACTGCCAAGCGTGAGCGAGTCTTGAGTTGGCTTGCTTTATCGGAGCGATCATGGTTACCGTTGGGGAGCCTGACGTCGATCGTCCGTGCTCCACCAAAGCAGAGCTTCCCAGCAAAATTCTTGATTGGATTATCACATGGCTATCGGGAAGGGGTAGTGGTAGTGAACTGGTCCTATCGGCGCTGAAAACTACTTGGACGATAGCCTCTGTTGGATCGCTGATCTAACTGGGCAACTTCCCTTTCAGCCGACTTTCAATAAAGACGCAAAATTAGATGAACGCACCCAATCTGATGGTTCTCTTTGTGCGAAAGTTAGGTATGGCCCACATATAGGTTTGTCCACGAAAACATCACCGTGCTTCCGCAACATCAAATTGTTGTCCGTACCCATGAACGTAGTATATACTACTTTTACTGTGACCTAGGCATTTAGAAGCTGATATCAAGTAGTCTGATTAAGGTTATTGCCCATGCCACCCTAGGCAGACGAGTTATGAAGCCACTGAAGGGCACTACCAGACTCGGAGAACATGGCCTTAACGAGTCTAACGAGAACCCCTTAGCTTTGTACGAATCAAAGTATAGCACCCTTTCCACAAATCTGAGATGGATTAACAGAAAAAGCTATGCATAGTATAAGGCGAAGTCAGTCGTTGAGGGTGTACCGTAATCCTTATGATGGTCGAGCCTTTAAAGTTTGCCACCCGGCGTGAGTAAGAATCGTGGGAAAACCGTCGAGATTGTGCCGGCAAACCCCGAACCCTCTTGGTCCTAACCATCATGATGCCGACGGAGATCGCCTTCTGGTCTCAACAGCGACGCCTTGTTGGCTATGATGCTATTCTCAGATATTTTTGGGACTCGACTACATCCTTGGGGAACAGATAGGAACCTTGACTCTATTTCAACTGTCAAAGCGAACAGCTTACTACGAGTACCTTCTCATGATCGAAGACACAGATTTGCTGTATCAAGATGGAATAGATGGAACAGATGGAACATACTATCGACCCATGTGGGAAAAGCGAGAGGAGTCCGCTTACATATTATACCTCTGGGATAGTAATCGCCATGGATTAAATTCTCTTCAATTACCTTCAGCGGGTCTCGTCTTCAGCTCTTTGATCAATGATGCCACAGAAAATCGGTGCAGCTAACTGTTTCATGTCCGCATGAAAATTTAGACGCGTAGAGGTAGCTGAATCGTGCAGGCGCCTCGTACAAAAGCATGTACATACAGGGTACTACCCCAATTGTCGCTCAAGGCTTCTCCCATGTCGACGTCGAATGCCACCCTCCCTGCAGTCGAGGAGGTCATAACCCTACCCATAGCCACGGTTTTGGTTAGTCTTACAACTTGGATCCTACTCGGAATGTGTACTCACAATGTGTTGTAGGTGATGTGCATTGTATATGGTCAGTTCCAGTGTTCATGAACATCTGCCATCCCGCTGCATCTCACTGCCCTTTAGGTTTCTACGCTCTGCTATTTGGCCTATGCATTTACGTTCTCCGACGAGGTGAATCACATTGCCGCAACCCGTACATAACCTGCACCTCCTTCCTTTTTTTGCTATCGACTTTCACGGTCATCGTAGAGACGATGCGTCTCCAGCACGAATCGAATGCGAAATACCTATCGGTCAAAGACCGCCTTACAGGCAATCACGACTCTAGATACGACAAAACAACTGCTGACTTATAGTGAGTGTCGCATCGTCGGTTCAAGTTTGCATGGTACTCACCTTGTATTTTTCACGTCACAGTACATTGCGCTCCGTCCTGCTCGTCCTTTCGAAGTAAGTCTTGTACGAAAGCGCTTTTCGATCTGAGAAGTGTGTTGATTACGTGCACAGCATAGTTGCAGACTCCCTGCTCGTCAGTACTCGATTATAATACCGGCTCTGCTCTTATCGACGATGCTCGTAGATTCATAGATGTTATGTCATATGGGGATCCAAGAAACGCATCGCACTGCCTCTGGTACTTGTCTCTTGTGCCCCAAATGGTATGTGAATTCAGCCTTTGCGTCATCTAAATCTTCGTGCCAATGAAGTCGCAAGTTGTTTCTACGATTGGATTGGTGGTGATGACTGCTGGGTACAAGGACTCGAAGGCTGGCCGTCTAGCAAAATATGCCCTTGGCGATATCCTTGCTACGAGCGGTCTCGTCGCCAGTGTGTCCTTCAATATGGCTCTAACATTGCTGACTGGTGAGTGGTTTTCGATGTGTCGGCATGACCAGAACTGAGGGCAGCTCGATCTCCGCAAAGCTGGAAGAATATGGGGGATTACGCGTACCCTCGACCGGTCGAAGACAAGAGTCATGAGGACCATCAATAAGACAATGTCAAGCTTCACACGAATGCTGCTCCCAATCTCCAGGTACTGACTCTGTTCTCTCTAGCCTAGAATCCGGAATGCTCTACCCGCTAGTTATGATCTTACACTTCATTATCGTTAACTGCTCATCTATGCCCCTCGACACGTTCCCGCTGCTTATTCTTGCCGCCGTACGTCGATCTGCTGGGTGTTTCTGATAGACTGTTTGTTGATAAGCTCATTCACAGGGCATCGCACCTACACTTGTTATTGTCCTCACGCGTCTAGCAATACACATCGTGGAGGATTCGGATGCGACCTATTCGCGTAATCCGTCCTCCTCCCAACTATTCAGCGAACGATCGTTTAGGTTATCTCAAGGCCTAAGTGAGCCTCAAGTGCCCCGCGTGGAATTTGGCACGAAGCCCGTGGCTCGTAACGACAACGACGTTTCGGAGCAGGGGGTGGTATGACTCGGTGGTGGACCAATCATCGATGCGACTTGACATATGGCCGGAGTAGGCCCTCCATATTTCGTACCAGATTTCAAGTAGTTTCACCTCGTTCGTTGCTTCCTAGAGTTCTTAGACGTATTGTAAAATCGGTACTTGGTACCCATAATAAAGTCTTGCCCTGAGTTCTCGTGCCACAAATGATTAAACGACACCCGGGACTCACCCACTCTTTCCTCTACCACGGCCACCCGATTCATCTTTCGGGGCGCATGCAGATATCGCTAGCCTTTGAAAGGTCGAACGAGCATCTTCATCGATGGTGTTGATGGTGTGATATCGGGACAAATCCTCAATCAAGAGCGCATAGACAGTCGTAAGAACAGAAGGAAGTAGTACAGAATGCGAAGGAACAAAGGGTATAGCTACAAAAACACTTGCCAGAAAGTCACCGTTCGTTGACGGTAACGTGCAATACCTCTCCGTCGTAGAATGGCACAAGATAGTCCGTAACGCGTAATTTTGAGCTGAGGAACGAGTTCGTAATGGGTGAGATGATGGCTCAAGCTCAAGATAGAAGTACGTACTTCAAATCGTGTGTCGCGCGGAGATCAAGCTTCCGAAATAGGTTTCCTAATATTAGATACAGTTCGCACCAGGCGAGGCTACCGCGGGAGAACGGAAATTTTGAGTAAGAGTGAAAAAAGAAGGGCACTGATGAACGACTCACTTTATTCCTATACAGCTACGGGGCCCCTTTCCGAAAGCTACCAGATATTTTTCTAAGGCGTGATGGTCGCCTTGCATCCAACGTTCAGGGTAAAAACGCGTCGGGTCTGAGAATACATCGGGGTTGCTGTGGACGAAGGAGTTTCCTATTGAAACAACGGTCTGGGAAGGCTTAGTTATAGAAAAGCGGGAGTTTGACGAGGTCGAGGCGGGCTTACACCAGGCGGGACGGAGTTCCCAGCAATCATCGAACCTGTGGACGGTACGACTCTGGCCAAGGGGGTGACGAGTCCAGAAGCCATACGGAGGCTTTCCTTAATGACCGCGGTCTAGAGTAATTCTAAGCTCTTTGCGCGTGGCGTTGGAGTATGAAAGAAGGCGTCCTCACCAGGTAGGGCAGCTTCTCCAGCTTTTCGTAAGTCATACGATGATTCTTGTCCGGCCAAGCGTTCTCTAGCTCTTGCACGAGCTTACTTAACACCCTCTCATCCCTCAAGATACATCTTGCCCCGACGGTGCACGTATTCCCTACCGTGTCGCTCCCAGCCACTCGCAGTACCTGACCTTCACCTATCAACCATTTCCTCGTCACCTTCTGACTCTGTTTCATCTTCCTCTCCCCATACACATCCGTCAAGAGGGTGTAGAACACATTCCGGTCCTCCTGTTCAACGACTCGATACGGATCCGCCAAGGCATAATCAACAAGTTTCTCCATCTCTCCCGTAAACTCCAGCGTAGGTTTCGTACTAGGAGCAATCGCGACCGCAAGCCAACGCGGCAAACCAACAAGAAGCCGCTTCACGAGGGGGAAATGTTTGAATATCCAAAGTTTCTTCACATGCATGTCGATACCCATAAGCACGGGATGCTCAAAGTCAGGATATGAGATGGCATCAATCGAGTACGCGAACGTGTACACCGTGATGATGTCGAGCGTAGTCGAACGGAAGGCCTTGTCCATGTCAGCAGGACGTGATTTGTGGTTGTTGACTAGTCGAGCTACGAGCTTGTCGATCTGGAGAGAAGGGGGTTAATGAGAAAACTTTTCATAGCGGGAGTATTATGGATGTTCATTGTAGATAGTATCATAAAAACGCCACTGTCCAGGTGTTCAGGTGGCGATTAACGGGAGGTACGAGTGGAGGAGGAGCGGGATCGGCCAATGTAGTTACGCACCTGTCCTTGAATGATGTGCTCCACGCCCAGGATGCTCTTCCGAGAAAAGAATGTGGAAGTCAGTGATTTGACAGCACTGTGTTCTTTCGGATCGGTCTCGGAAAACGATGATGGTGGGATGGCAAACGTTTGATACATATAAGGGTCTTTGGGGTGAAGCGGCGCCGAAGTATAGATGTCAGCGTAGGCCGCGGGGTGGCTGAAATGCAACTAGGCGGGATTCGTCAGGATCATGGGCGCTCTCTCGATCGGCAACGAAGGGAAAACCCACTTCGTTTGGTCCGATTCTCACTACCGGTCCTACATTCGACGTTAGACAAAGCGTAGAGCGACCCAGTGTTCGTTGCCAACTTGCCATATATCTCGTGAAGCTCTTCGAGATGCTCTAACCATCCACCACCAACCACGATGTCGTAGTATGCCCTGTAGAACCGGGTCCACTGTGCAAGGAAGGGACCGGGGAACTTGCTTAGGGACCTCCATTGGTGAATCTTCCTGACGATAAGGGTAAAGCACAGGAAACCTGCAAGGACGAGCAAGTTCACGCGGGTCGACATCGTGGAGGGTTGGGAAAGAAAGGAAGAAGTACCTTAGCCCGGGAATCTTTGCCACACTTATTATATGGGCGTTCTCGTTATCAAAAATTTCGGCGGCTATGGAACAAAGTGCCAGGTGGGTTTGGCTTTTCGTTTGCTCCTTCGGATAACGGGAATTCTAGAATTCAAGGACAATCAAATATTGTCATTTAAATATTTGCTCGGAACCTCGGGTGACGTCTCTCGCGTGTGGGGTCCATGTTCTGGTCGCCAGGGCTCTCGTAGACATCACGTAGACCCGGTCGTCGAGGTCACCGAGCGCCCCACACAAAACTCATCGAGAAGAAAGGGACCGCTCACGTCCTCTGACATTCCGAATGGTTCTAAACCATATTTATCCACTCGATTTCCCATCCAACACAAGTAGCTCTCCATCTACCTCCAGCGCGCATTCTCCCGCAACACAGTTCCATTACCGAGCAACTCGGGAATTGAGGTGTCCCAAAATGTCAGGCCAAGTGGCAGATTGCAAACGGGCACACCTAGTGTCTACTGAACGATAGACGTGGCGAAAAACCCTCCAACTTCTGATGCGCTCGTGAAAGTATGGCCTGAATCACATCATCGATAGAGGTCACGACGAGGGAGAAGACTTTTGCCACTTCATCTGGCCTCAACAGCATGTGAAGCAGATGTTGAGCAGATGATCTCGAATATTCTTGGGATCAACTGAAAGCAGACCATTTGTATAGCGCCCACGGCTGCCCACGGGTCGAAGGGACGGTTTTCGGAGATCCCAAGGAGATACTGCAGTCGTGAGATCAGCATGAAATTGTCATACACACCATCATCGGGTACATTTAGGGTCATAAGTTGCTGCCGGAATCAACTGCCCCCAGTAAAGGAGGATTGGCTCAGGTAGCTCTGATATCTCCAAGGGACTCCGTAGGACTATCGTGCATATGAAGTGAGTTCATATCGCGAGGTCACTGAGGGCAAAGCTGGCCGCTGCTGGGCGTCCCGGGTACACGGCCGCTCAGAGTCAAACGTTGACCCTTCCTGTCAGCTTGATGCTTGCCGGAGGGAACCTGGGCGATCTCCAGAGACTCTCAGCGTCCCCTTCACCGCCGATTGAGGTCTTTAGCAAACTTACGATGACTGCGGAGCGACGAGAATGTAGAAGAGAGTGCGACAGTGCGACAGGTCCATTTTGAGAAAGTTCAAAGGAAGATGTCAAAGCCTTGATGGGCGCTTATCAGCCTGAGTTTGCCATCAGCCAAACAAAGCCAAGTGGTCCGTGCGCATGGTTCGATGGTATATATACCAGGGCCCAACATTTTTGGATTCTTTATCTCTTGTGCTCGGGCACGTACTATCGCCAGTGAGGTCTTTACCGAGGCATAGTCTTTTGCTGATTGCAAATTACACATCCGAATTCGTCTGTTAGCTTCGGCTCTCAGCAATTTTTGGACACTTCTTTCCTTCTTTTGGAGAGGTTTAGTACAGCTTTCGTTCTGATGATGACTTTTGACTTCGAAAGTTGGAAGAATGGACTGGAAGTAGCATATTTTGTACGGATGTGTAGGCAATTCTTGAGTGCAATGATATTGTTTCCTTCCAGAACCAAATTGCGTGAAACACATTATGCTCTATAAAACAAGAGCAATGACTGAAGTACTGAAGTGTGTGACGCGTCGAATTTGATTGAGAAGGAGAACTTCCAAATAAGGAAACTTCTTGTTCGATTGTTATTCTGAATGTCCGTTGTGATATTCGGACAGACATTAGTATCGACATTCCAATGCTTTGAGGAGACTTTCAAGAACACAGAGAATGCTATCAGCTCGCTGAGTGTACCCAGCGGCAGCGATGAGTAACAATCCCCGCCAATGAGGACAAGACTGACGGGTAACAAGCTCAACCACAACTCTCTTCCGAACACCCACCAGCGCCAACGGCGGGCCAGAGAGACTTCATCTTCAACAACCCTAGAGTCTCTATTCCCCATTAATGCTTCACTACTATTCTAAAACATATCTTTCTCTCAATCTCTGTTGGAACTTCACGAAAGTGCATGGCTCGTACACCTCGCAACCATGTTCATGTCTCAAGTAACAGTTCAACATCAAGGCACGCCAGGGAATGGGAATTAGGAGAGATTGATGCAGAGCGGGAAGAGGTGCGCTTTTAGTGCTGATCTATTGATCTCATAATTCCCAATTCTGACATGTTGAACTCTCACTCTGACTGTTGACAGAGAACCCTTTTGGAGTCGTACATGGTCCTAACAGCCCAACTAAAAGCGAGACTTTTGGATACCCAAGACGAGAAGAACTTGCTAGCACAGAAGCATGCAAGAGAGATATCCGATGCACGAGACGCTTGGGAGCAACTGAAGCTTCGTTATGAACGCTCGAAGCAGGAGGTTCGGATGATGAAGAAAGAGAGAGACGAGTTGAAGGAAGGCTTTGAGATTTTGTTGCAGAAAGGCACGTCGTCTGGTTCGATTTTCACTCTCTTTGAGTAGAAGATCTCATTCGTGTCTTTCTAGTCGAAGTATGCAACAACTTCTCCTCTTGGCCCTTTCCTAGAATCTATCTATCGTCTGCTGTTGCTGAAGCAGCGCTGCCCCAACGAATGTCACCTACACCTGAGATGCCCACTATACAAGCCTACGCCCCTTCCATAATATCTCAGCTCACCACACAACGCGACGACGCTCTGGCAGAACGCGATCTACTTGTACGAGAATCTGCAGCAAAGTTCTCTATGCTTGAAGCACAGTTGGCTTTGCGTGAGGCGGAGCTCTTGTCTTTGCAGAACGAGAACGAGCTAAATCGTACCATTCGCAGTTCTCGTTCAACCACCGACAACGCCAACTCGAACTCGCAGCAACAGACGCTGAGCAGTGACGACGCGATCCGGATCTTGCAGTACAACGCGGCGAAGAATAGGACAATCCAGTCGGATGTTAAGAAGTTGAAGAGGAGGGTGAGCACTTCGTTCCTTTTCCCCTCCGTTCGACCGTCTCATGCATAGATTTTCCAGCTGGAAGTCGCACGAGAAAAGCCATTGGAACCTGGTCCTTCGGCTCGATCATCTCCTTCACCATCTCCTGTGCCTCAGATTCCACCACAACCGGAACCTGGAAGCGTTGTCGAAGAGTTCGCACGCGAGGTTCAGGAGTTAGCCTCGAAACTGGATTTCCTTCAGCTCGAGAAGGCGAGGCTGTTGGCAGAGATTGCGGAAGAGAAGGCGGCGACGACGGAGATTGAGGCCGACAAGCAAACGTCCAATCTCTCGCGGTCGCAGCCGGACCCTGAACCACATTGTAACTCTTGCGAACGATTAATCGAGGAGAACGCCGAGCTGAAGGCCCAAATATCCGAAGTACCGCGACAACAAACCGCCTGCAGCTCCTGCGAGCGACTCCGGGAAGAAAACGCCCGCTTACAAGCTCAAACACACGAACTTCGACAGGTGAGCCCATGAATTCCATCTTCTGCCATTACTTCCATACCGATTTTCTGAATTCTAGCTCTTCTTCCCGTCTCAGGCCAGTTCTCCTATTCCTCCGCCACCACCTCCGTCGGCGCCATCGCAACACAGGCCTATTTCCTCCCTTCCTCGACGTCAGCTATCGTCTCCGCCACCTCCACATTCACAACAACAACCATCAGCATCCACTCCGCCGCCCCCTTCACCCCAGCTAATACCAATAGATCCACCAGTAGAAGACGACGACGGCGAACTCTCAATGGAACTAGCGACACCTCTTTTTCCCAGCACCGTCGTCCTGCCTCCCTCTTCCTCCCGGAACACCAGTTCTAACAGGAGCTCGCAATCGCAGCTTCGTTATTCGTCGTCTCCACCTTCGATTTCTTCCTCCTCCCCCTCAGTGCAGAGCCACGATTCGCACCCTTCCCTTAGGTGGGATTCGCCCTCCCGATCTGTATCTGTTTTGTTGAGTCCGTTTGGGTCGTCTGGGGATATGGAGGGGATGAGGACGATAGTGGTATTGTGGATGTTGTCAGTCCGGCCGCCGCTGCCAGTTTGTTGATTGATTTGGACGAGGATGAGGATGAGGATGACGAGACAAGGGAGAGGCGCAGGGACCTCGAGGGTGGTGATGAGGATACGCGAGACCTCCGTGACCTTACTCGTTCGCAGTTCCGGTTGTCAGAGCTCGACTTGGATCGCGATCGCGCGCCCGACGACGATAGCGATCACGACAACGATGTTACAGCAAGACCGTCGAATTTCTTCCGATCGCCTTCGCCTCCTTCTCGTCCTCGAACGCCCAGCTTTGAGAATGGGGAGAGAGGGGATGTGATTGATGAGGTGAGGGATATTCTTTTGGAGTTGATGCCGAATTTGGGGAAGTGATCTACGTGTTTTGAATTATTTCCTTCTTTTCTGTTGGTTGGCTTTGGGACTGGTTTTCCTCTCTGTATTTCTTGCGCATATCTTGATGTATCGAATATCGATCGCTTTGTTTGAATCCTCGCTCGCTATTTACATGTCGTCGTTCCCCCATCACTCTACCTACATATTATTCAGTCGTATCTTTCATGTCACTTGTTGTTGTACATATATACTTCTATCTATCCGCTCTTCTGCGTTTCCGCGTCAATAAGGAGGTGGAGGTTGTTGAATGTTGAGCGCTGGATCTAAGAGCTTGCAAGATAAGATAAGATTTCAATCTCTCTTGAACCACAACCACGACCATGTCGCACAGAACAGCTTGGACATCCTCACACCTGCCCTCAGACAGGATAAAGCCGTCTTATTCCCCCTCCCCTTCGTCGAAAAGTCAAGGATCTAGCAAAGGCAAAGGCCGAGAAACGCCCCCACCTAAGAGCAAAAAAGTTCGGGAGATCGAGTCATTGCTGGACGCCGTGCGGGGTCTGAACGAGAGCAAACAACCTGTGAAGGATCCAAAGGGTGGCTGCTTCTGTCAAGGTGAGTGCTGTTATCTTGTGAGGAGAATTAAATAAGGGACGAGCTGACCGGAGGATCGAATGTACATAGCACGAGAACACGCTCTGTCGCCCTACAACCCAATCTGTCGGACCTGTGGACTGATTCTTTGCACCCTGAACCTCCCTCAATACTCTTGCCCATCCGGAAACTGTCTTTCGTCTCTCCTATCGTATTCACCACACGCGAAAGAATCGTTGATCCAACGATTAGAGACCCAGCTATCTGATACCCTAGCAAAAGAAGCAGCCGACCGAGAACGCGCAATCGAAGAAGCCAAGCGCGAAGCCGGTGCATTCCCTGCTCTCGGGACACCCTCAGGGTCACCTTCGCCAGCATCTACACGCCCTTCTACCCCGCAACAACATAAAGTGTTGTCGCTGAACTCGAAAACGAAGCGGGTCGTCGTGACGACTACGACTACGACTCAGAAGCTTGTACGGAAGGGTGAGAAGGAGAACGAGGTAGAGCCGGAAGAGCAAGTCATTAGAGTCCCTCCGCCACCGAATGAGGTTGCATTTTTGAAGGGCAGACCGGACCCCAATCGACCGTGGAAGAATGTGCGGGGTGGAGGGCTGAAGTATGTGTCATCGGAGAAGGAGAAAGAGAGGAAGAGGGAGGAGAGAAAACAGCGTAAGAAGGGGAAGGAACGTGCAGCTCAAGGGGGTGCGAGCGCGGGACAAGGGAGTTGATTGAAACCGCAGGATATCGCACATTGCTTGATCCAGCCCTGAATGCAACGGTCCTCGCGGGCATCTCTTTGTCCACAGTCACGGCGACTTGCCCATGACACAAAATCATCCGTGCTCACTATTGATACAAATCAAGGTCTCGACCCAAAGGACCTAGGAGACTTGAACTACACCCATGTGGGAAGACGATGATAGCTCGGTTATCAGCAGATTTCGAGGTTGAACGAATCATGTTGGCCACCCTATTGAGGCGATGATTGGACAGCCCGTCATCGGGGGTGCTATCCCACTGATAAAACCTGGCAGACCTCGTGGAGAAGTCAACAGAAAGGATTTGTACGTACACATTCACTGAGGGCGGCCTTCATTTAGAAGGTACTTCATTGTGGCGCCCCTTAGTACTAGCACACAGGTGTGCAGGAGTGATCTCGTCTTTTGAGAAAGGACGGAACTCAGAAACCGTGAATATATATCGGGCAACTTCCGGGAATCAATCGACGGGTTTAGATGGTGTTGTTCATCAATGGATCACGTTCGATAGGTTGCAATGGACTTCGAGTTTCGATCAACAGACAGGATGGTGCTTCTACTGTACAAGTATCGGGTGCCGAGGGATATTTGGATGCTGTAGTTCAACAATATCTTCGATGTAAGTACGACATGTACTGGTTTCATTGATGGCAAACCATGCCGAGTTCGTACAAGTGCACAACAATGATGCATGACCGCTTCAGACCGTCGAATCCATTCTCAATCTCAATCGGGGATGCTGTGGCTGCAGCCAAGTAGGATGGGCGTCTTCAGCCTGGGAAGTGGATGAACTCTAACACGAGGATGTCATCAGCTAGTATAGAAAGAAATCACGATACTTCAAGGACTCGGAGGTTTTGATAAATACGCGGTACTAGGGCCCGTCTGTCTGGGTATCAGAATGGATCGTGCTACGATCAGGATCGGGTACGCGAAAGCTCATTTGTGAATACCAAGGTATATTCTCGACGGTCGGCGTGGAGGTCATACCCAGACGCGCACGTACAATGATAAGAGTTGGTGCAATTCCCTGCCAATGAATCAGTGACTATGAGGCAGTAGTTGAGTTGAAAACGTCCATACTCACGGCTGCTAATACCAAGAGAGGGAATGCGTAAAAGGGCGTTTGGTCCCTAGACAAACAGAACGCGATCACCACGTACACCACCATCGTCAGTGGATAGAGCATCCCAGACTCGATGCTGTCGCAAAGTTTTCAGTCAATGGCCGTCCGATAGAAGTTGCCACTAACATGATTCTGAGAACTGTCCAGTATTTTTTTGAATAGGTCGGCGTTGCCTGTGACGAGTTTGCCGTGCGCTTGCTAATCCACCAGATTCGTCCAGCTTCAACAGATCAGTCGCCGTTAGGGTAGGTCTGATAGGGTCAAGCCTACTTACCAGTTAGACATGTCAGGACCATGTTGAAAACTCCGCTAGCAATGATTCCGTGATCGCCGATTGTCAAACCTCTCGATGCCAGATTACGATTCCGTTCAGACTCCCGATCCCTGAAACCAAGAGCAGTTATGACCATTCCAACAAGTAAGGTTACTAGATGGAAGAGGAGCGCGTCAAGAACAATAAGTATGCTACGACCAAAAAGCCGTTATACCTACCATTGATGAGGAGACATACAATCGTAAGAGAAAGTGACATTCGCTTGTTATTCCAGACGATGTGGCATCGATGTATCTGATGATTGAGGGAATTAGTTTTTTCCGGAGCTTCCATCGACCCAGTAGCAACGTTGAATATTAGGACTTACGAGCACAAAATCTGCGAGGACACTGTCATTCTAACGGAATAAGTAAGGGGATTCGTGATAGGGTGACTCGAGGTTTCGGCACTCACTTCGCAGCTATCTGAATGAAAAATCCCAACACACTGGCCCACACGCGAAAGGTGAGAGTCAGGGCCACGGGATTGAAGTTATACGTCCTTACATGACGGTAGTTATCAGGTTATCGCGAATAATATGTTGATTGAGCCTTTGATAGTCTTGAGTTTTGGCGGTGTTGAACTCTATGAGAGATTGATAGAGTATTTGGATCGTGACCACGACGATCATGACCGACGACAGCACAAATAAGAGGATCGTGCAGATCATATAGAGAGTTTGGTGATAAAAGACTGGGCCCCGGCGAAGGGTATAGACACATAACATGAACAGGAGAATGTATGCGCCTGGTCAGCCCTTACATCTGAGTCTCTGTAGTCCTTGGTAGATGTCAAGGAAAACTGCTGACCGTAGATGAGGTAACTTATCTAACGACAATTGAGATACACTCGGAGAGCAGTTGAGGGATGTAGAACTCACCAAAAGCGTAGTTTGCGGGTACACAATCACATGGAAAGCTTCGAGAAGAGGTGAAAGCTCGTACACTGTAGCGTTTGACATGGGTCGGGGCGAAAGAAAGTGATTGAACTCTATTCATCGGCGGCTTGTTAAAGATAAGTATGCGTACCAGCAAGTATTCGATCGCGAGTACAGGAACATAGCCTAGATCTTGCATCCACAATGGTACCGCAGAAGCAATACACCTCTTTTGATGGAGCTAATACACATGAATAATTTTCTTTCTTTCACGCAGACCGACTCCACCGAGACTTGAAGGTCAGCCTACGTTAGCATGCACGATGGGGATCCCAGATAGCAGATTGACTTCGCCTGATCGATCTGATTGAGCAAAGCTGTGAGCACGGCGAGTGATTGTAATGACAGAAATCTTACACCATGGTTACCATCGAAGATTCGGAGAGCTTGAAATCGTGCCAATATGCGTCTTCTACCACAAGGACCATTCTTCTGGTGGTAGTCGCACGAGACTGGGGTGATAGTTTGATACTCCAAAACAGAAGAAGGACGGACTATGCTCGCCGAGACTGAATCAGAAGATCTGGACCACTGGTCCAAAGGTGGGGAGAGCATCATGAGGTGAGAGGAATTAAAGCGACCCGAGAGGGTGCCCCAATTCGTCTATTCATTGATAGGTGACCGTTCCAAATCTGACTTGTGTCCTTGCAGAATCAAATGGGACAAGAGCAGGAGAGGTAAATGGCTGTGGATCAGATGCGCTCCCACTTGCAGACTAAGGCAGTGATAGCCATGGAAAGACTTGAAGAGACGCGTCATGCGGGCCGCCGGTCAAATGTGGGAACACCAAGCTATTTTATCAAGATTACCTGACCTCACGCGAGTCACCTCCAACAAGCCAGCGACAAGCGCCTCTGGGTAGAAGTGGGGCTTTTGTACACAGAGAGCGGCCGAGTACCTTTGAGCGATGGGACTCAATGGAGTCTCCTCATGATAGAACTTCATGAACGAGAAAAGTTCAAGTTGTCGCCGTGCAGTGGCCAGCAACCTACAACAGCTTTCAAGCTCGCCCCGGCGGTGGTTGTTGAACAGCCAATCGAGGTGTTGTAGCACCGAGGAGCTGGATGCGAAGTCAATAGGGAGAATTCGGGTGTTCACCTTTACTAAGTACTGGTTTATACGTCATTTAGGGTCGCAGCAGGAAAGGTTGTCCTGCAAGAATGCCAATGCGCAGTGCATCTCGTCGCCTAAAGACTTATGGTCACTAGCCAATTGTCACCTTCATAGATTCCTGGAGTTCAGTTCGAGCGGACGTAGATCATGTCAGGCGAGGCGAAGAGCCACTTGTCACTGAGCCACGGCCGCACGGGTAGAGATGACGTTGAATCCAGGATATTCAATAAAGTTCGGCCCTTGGCGTGAGGGGCGTTATGGAGGCAGCATTCGCGTCCTGTACGGCTTGAGGGATTTTGTGGTGGCACAAGTCAGGTCCCGTACAGCATCCACGAAAATCTTCGATGCAATCTTAGGTGTCGAAAGTGGCTTAATAAAAATGAATAAAAGAATGAATTAGGAGAGAAATCTTCAGAAACAGCCCAAACAACTCGTACGACTCAACTCGACAACTAGTATCATGTTTACTGTGCGTGTACTCCGGAGAAAAGTCTTCTTTTTCAATGCTGACCGTTCCTCGTGTTGTACCGACAGACCATTCAAGTCCCTGTCAACAGGCTTGCTCTTGCAACTCTTGCAACTGTGGTGAGAGGTGAGCCAAGTCGCCGTGCGAAATATTGGAGACTCGCTGACCGGTCATTTACCCCGTCTACTAGCTACGATAACTGTTCCTGCACCTCTTGCAGCTGCAGCTCGAAGTGAGCCTTGTTGCAGCGCAACGCGGAGGGCCCACTTCTACCTTGACCTGCTGTTAGCCCTTCGTGTACCGTTCGGGCATCCTTAGATAACGAACTCACCTGCATAATGCTATCAGACCCGTCCATCAGTGTCTACCCACCGGTGCCACCAAGTTGATGCAGCATAAGCTCCTTCGTCGAACAGTCCATACTCAGGCGTCCGGAACAGGCTGCGGTTCCTCAGAAGCTTACTCTCTTGTCGAAAATGACGCGTTTATATCTCTTGAGCTCACCAAACGCGGATTCAATCCGTGCGAGCAAGGCTCGAATCGTCCGCTAATGTCGCCAGAAACTTTCATATCAATACCTTCAGCATTTATCACCATGCAAACATCTATCAGTACCACGTTCTTTACCCGTAGAATTGGATGATTGGATGAGGCCTAAGGCTGAGAATAAGATTAAAATGAGAAAGGATTCGATGATGAGAACGGTGGTTTTGATAGCTACACGAGCGTTATCCTCCATATCCAAGGAAGTGTCGGACAATGCGCGACCGTTTTGTCTTGTGTTGGCAGTCGCAGTACAGAACGATTGCTTGACGACATTACGGATCGTGGAACGGCGGAAAGACCTAAAGAGACGTATTAGCGCCCAAGAGGCTATGCACGTCGAGGCCCGTGCGTGGGAACTATTTACCCTGTTGTAAGTTCCGCAGCTCCGACCTGTGCATTGCAATTTGCACATCGCTCGTTCAACAGCAATCCACCCAGTGCCAGTTCACTACGCGCCCGATATACGTACTGTACAACGAACTAAATTTGAAACATCCTCAACGAATATAGACGACATCTCCACGCGCTGGGGTGGCCCTTTTCTTGGACCTATCTGACGGTGTTCAAGAACTTGAAGAGGCGTTCAAGACGGAGTTTTCGCGTCGCATTTTTTTTCGACACCGCATTGGAGAAGGGCGCCGTTTGGAGAGGATATAACCCTGGAGATAGGATGCGCGGAGTGCCTCGCATAAAGTGAGGATGATAAGTAGTCAGTTGGAGCGCAGCAGCAGCGAGGTAAGTATGAACCATGAGCCCATCCATATAAAAGGTTGTTGATCCACAAGCCCTCTCCAGGTCCATTTCCTCTCTCGCGAAGACAAACTGCTCGCTCGAGCTCGTTCCCAAAAGTCTCATCATGTCACCGATCAAGGATGAAGCCTTCGAAGAGCTTCTTGGCGTACTCACCGCGAAGAGGGTCATAGGGTTTCCGACAGCAACTCTTTCAGTGCGTTCAGTCGTCCTTGCTCCGCCTGGATACTTTTTTCTGACCACGATCTGCCTATGCAGGCTACTTATTGTCTCTATGGTCAGCATTATTCACCACGACTGAACACCGACATATTCTAATTTTCCACCAGGCATGTACATGGTCTTGGTGATACTTTGCGTGTCTCTCCTTAGGCGTGACCGGTTCGACAACCGCCGATTCTATCTCATCTCCACGCTACTTCTATACGCGATATGCACCATCATGGTCGTGAACGTGACGATCTTCCGAGCACGAGAAACCATCTTGGAATTCCAACTTGCAACCACCAAAAATCCGAAACCTTATTTATGGTATGCGATATATGACGAAGCAAAATCGGCGTACTAGTGAGCTCCTTTCGTCGTCTGCAGAGCTGGCTTGGGTACTCACTTTCGCAACTTATTCCAGCACTCTTTACTACGTAGTTCCTCCTTTAGCGAAGTATGTTCCTAGTTTTCAGCTTCCAGACTTCTGTTAACTAATGATCATCCACATCTCTACAGCACGGTGGCCGGAGCTATGCTTGTATGTAGTCAGCCGTTGATGATACCTTTTCATCGTTGACATTATCTCAGATACATCGCTGCTACCTCGTATGGGGACGGCAAAAGAGGATCGCGATCCCTCTGGCAATCCTATCCTCAATCAGCAGCCGTGAGTGATGTTCGGGTCCAATGCCTGGCATGTCTCTGACTTTTTGTATAACTTAGTGTTCTGCCTCGCGGCGGGCATTTTGACTGCAATCGGCCTGGAGGAGCTTCGAAGATCTGTAACCAGCGCCAATATTATACTGAGCGCAGATACGTACAATTTGGTGGGAACGATCGTGAGCACAGTCGTGAACGTTGCAGTGACGCTGTTGACGGGTATGCACTTCCTCTCTCTCCTCGAAAACGATGCTCAAATTCGCGATTCATCTAGCGGGGCGTATCTGGCGGATCAACCGCCAGTCGCAAGCTCGCCTAGACATCGAGAAAGACACGAAGAAGTTCTCGACTGCAATTCGAATCATGTTCGTGAAATTCTCTGCAATGGATCGTTGTCTTTAGACTCAATCATCCGTTTCCTATAGCTTGGAGTCAGGTATCATCTATCCAACTGTGATGATCGTACACTTGATTGTGGTCAAAGGGTCGTCAATGCGTAAGGAACTCCCTCCAATTGACCTGTATCCGGTTGTCGTGCTATCAGCGGTACGAACAATTCCCTTTTCTGTTCCATCCACACTCACTCGAGAACCTACAGGGTATAGCCCCAACGTTGGCCATTGTGCGCGCGCAGATCGCCAAGCTGACCGAGAAAGCTAGCTCCAAATTTGGATTCGAAGGCGCTTCGGATATACGGTTCAAGAATGCACACCTAGGAGTGGCTGGACTGAAGAGCACGGCGATGTACTCAATCTCTATCGATGTCTCTGCAAGCAGCGATGCAGACTCGGAGGAGCTGAGAACACCGGAACCACTCGTGTACCCTCGTCAAGGCGTTGGGTTACCGTCCTGTTTCCCTCAAGATGGCCACGAAAGACTTGACGTTGAAAAAGGCCCTTTCTGATTCTCCCCTGGTCACTGTACTTGTACTTTATCCGAGTGTATTTGTCGTGTATTTTTAGGGCTAGTTCAACATGTGTACAATACTCACCATCGCTAATTGAGGACGTTGACTGAGCCGGGCTTGGGTCCATTGAAAGATGATACAGATAGACTCCGCTATACTACTCCTGTAGAAGCAGAAGTCTACCCCGCCAGCTCTTCGCAGGTACTATGAAATCATGAATCAATCGTCCATACGTTGAGAGGAATCTATCACTTGATAGCTTGATTTCATGTGCACTGAGATGATTTAACCACTGATCGACCAAGACTGAGAATTTAAACATGGAAACATGATAGGCATCGCAATACCCTGACGGGCGCCAATTCCAAACCTGATAGAAATGAGACGCTTAGCACCCAAACACCGCTTTCGGACAGACATCCACCACCACTCATCCGATTTCCGTACAACCGCAGTTTACCTAGGAAGATTCGCTTCAAGATGACACCTCACGCGTCTAACCGGGGCACAGTCACCCTTCTACTATGTTTGGCGGTGTTCGGGCTTTAGGGAGTTCAGACGTCGCAATCTAACAACACCGCATCGGTGTACACGGGAGGAGGACAGTACGTCCCTGAGGGGAAAGCGAAGCCCGTGTCGGATGAACAAGCGGCCAGTTGGAACCCAGCAGTATGAAGGTATGAAATATATGCAATTCTGTATTAAAACTCGAGGCCGTTGATTGAAAGTCCTCTAGACTCATTTAATCTCCCCTCATGAGGACAGGCTCTTCTCTCGAGCTCATTTTTAAGCGTCTCACCATGCCACCGACTAAAGAAGAGATTATAGAGGATCTTTTGAGTCAGCTCAACACGGATAGGGTCATAGGTTTCCCGATAGCAAGTCTTACAGTGCGTTTCTTCGTCCTTGTTTGGATTGACTCCCACCATAATTGGACTCGAAATTTGCAGATAACCTACTTTTTCTATGGTCAGCTTCAAAAGGTCTAGATCGACCACGTTCTGACCCTCTGCTAGGAATGTACATGATCTTAGTGACACTTTGCGTGGTACTCCTTATGCGCGACCGCTTTGACAATCGCCGTTTCTATCTGATTTCCACGCTGTTGCTTTTCACGATCTGCACTACCATGGTCGTTGTTGTAACCGTCTTCCGGACGCAAGAAGCCGCCCTCGAATATAACTTTGCAACGACAAGAGATGAGGGGCCTTTCATCCATTATGCGCTGGATGTAGAACCAAAGTTAGCATACTAGTAAGTTCCTTCGGCGGTTTCGTGTAGAGGATCACCGGAGCTCACTTCAAATAAAGCACATTATATTTCGCGGTTCCCCCATTGGCAAAGTATGTGTTAACAATGAAGAACTCCAGTTCCGAGGTGTACTGATTGTTGTTCTCAGCATAGTCGCCGAGTGCATGCTTGTACGTTGCTAGTAGCCTCCCACCGATCACAACCGGGCTCATGTTATCCTCCAGATACATCGGTGCTACCTCATCTGGGGGCGCAAGAAGCGGGTCGCGATACCCCTCGTACTTCTCTCCGCAGTGAGCAGTCGTAAGTGTTGCCCAGACCTCACATTCATTCTGCGACTAACTTTCGCCCCGCCCTATGCTCCAATCTAGTGTTCTTTGTAGCAGCAGGCATCGTGTCTCTCCTGGGCTATAGGGATCGAAGAGCCCGATCGACTGATAGGCTCATAACATATGGAGACGTACTCAGATTTGTGGGGTTACTGATTAGCGCAGTTGTGAACATATTGGTGACCCTCTTGACTGGTAAGTATGCTACCCTGCCTCGTAGCGAGGAAGCCACTGAAGCTCCCATCCGGTGGTTCTAGCAGGACGGATTTGGCGAGTCAATCGCGAGTCACAGAAACATCTACGTGTCACTGAGCAAAACTCTCCCGTTGCGAAGGGATTCTCGACTGCGATTTCCATAGTGTTTGTGGACTCTTTGCCTTTTCGTGTCATTATGCTCAATAACGATCCTGTGTATAGCCTCGAGTCAGGTATTATCTATCCCGCAATGATGATCGTACAGATCGCCGTCGGCTCCCCTGGGGAGAAGAAACTACCGCCTGTCGACCTATACCCAGCTGTCGTGCTGTCAGCAGTATGTGCAATTGTCGCTCAGCTCGATAGACCGTACTCATCTTTTTATGTTCAGGGAATAGCGCCTACGTTAGCTCTTCTACGAGCTCAGCTTGCAAAGCTGTACAAAAAAACTAGCACGTACAGTTTGAAAAGCACTTCGGCCATACAATTCAATAGTGCGAAGCTTGTGGAACTAGGAGGAAAGAGCTCCGGAAACCACTCGATATCGCTACAGGCTTATGCAAACGTTCCAGGGGAGAAGATGTTGAAGCCACTGGAGCCACTTGTATACCCTCGTCAAGATGTCGAGCCACCGTCGCCTCTTTCGCGAGAAGCTCTCGCTGAACTCGATGTTGAGAAAAGACCTCTTCAAATGTAAACGGTGATGTGCACCGTTAACGTACTTTGTGTATTATTAGAACCATTCAGCAAACGCCTGTATAACTTATCTCACCAGGAGCTCGGTATCTCAATAAGACGAAGCCAACGACCTTAGAAATCGCTGTTTCTTGAGCTGGCATTCCTCGCAAAACCGAAATTCGCCAGGTTTAAATAAAACGAGCGCTTTGGCAGCGCGTTGGCGCTTAGGACCGCCCGCAGCTAAATGTGGGAATTTCCTACCCCATTCAGGTTCCGCACCTCTCTTGTTTCCCGCCACCATGGTCCATTGGACATCCAACATACGTGCACCAAGGTCGGCGAATATCGAAATGCGCTCTAGAATTTATCTCCGGCTTGGGCTCGGCCGGCTTGCACTCCTTAATTGACCTCATAGAGCATACTGATCAGTATAGGACAGCAGAAGTTTTCTCGCCGACGGTGTTGGTTCTACACTGCACCTCACTGCACTATCCTCAATATCGAAGTTAGGGGGCGTCAAGAGAGGACGCGTCACACTACGGCCACGGCTAAGAAGCGGGAGGAAAAATAGGCTCCGAGCACAGCGATGAACATCGTAGGTCTTATATTTGGAACAGAGATGTTTATATAAGACGCGTTGCTTTGCAGATTTATCCCTACACCCGCTCGCTTACAACCTCTGTCGTTAAATCATCTTAATATGCCACCAGAATGGACAGAGACCTCGGAAGGCTTCATGACTCAGCTCACAGTGAAGAGGGTCATAGCGTTCCCCATAGCAAGCCTTACGGTGTGTTTGGCCGTCCCTATTTGGCTTGTATCCAATTCAATCTGACCAGCCTAGCTTTGTAGATCACCTATTTCTTCTATGGTGAGTTCAACGTGCCCCAATTCAGGTCGCGCTAGCTTTTAAGTTCTTGCAGGAATTTACACGATCCTGGTAACACTCTGCGTGGCCCTGCTCAGACAAGACAAATTTGAAAATCGACGCTTCTATCTTGTTCTCACATTACTGCTGTTCGCAATATGCACGATCATGGTCGTTGACGAGACTATTTTTCGAGGGCGAGAATCTGCTTTGGAATATCACGTGGCAACAACAAAAGACGGTGAATCTTTTGTCCGCTATGTTCTGTACGATAAAATGAAGGTGTGGTATTAGTAAGGTCCTTTGGCATTTCTCTTAAGAGTAATCACTCACTTCGAGCATCAGCACATTATACTTCACAGTCCCTCCATTGGCAAAGTACGTCCGGACTTCCCTAGTTTTCGGCCGCTTTATTCAGATTGATTGATTTTTTTCTCGTTAGTATAGTCGCCGAGTCTATGCTCGTATGTTGTTCCGATAACTTATTCATATCGAGTCGACTTGACATCCTTCAGATCCACCGATGCTACCTTATATGGGGACGCAACAAGCGGATCGCGGTCCCTCTTGTGGTTTTATCCTCGATCAGCACTCGTGAGTCGTAGAGATCATCCTCCCTCCCTGGCCTTCTCTGATTTTTGCTATGCGCCTGAGTTCAGTACTCTATCTTGGGGCAGGTATCGTCGTTGCCGTAGTTTTGGATAATACAAGATCCCCATCCGACCTATGGCGTACAACGGACGCAAACCCTCTCAAGTTTGCGGCGGTAGTGATCAGCGCAGTCGTCAATGTATTAGTGACATTGTTGACCGGTATGCCCCTCGTTTTTGCGTCGGAAAGGAAGCTAAATCTCCTTCCTGATGGACATAGCGGGGCGCATTTGGCGAACTAACCGCGAGTCACAAAATCACTTTGGCATGGAAAAAGGCACGACCAGATTGTCGACTGTGATTCGGATAATGTCCGTGAACTCTCGTCTCCTTTTGCTTCATTCTCAACCGTCTATCTTCTATAGCTTGGAGTCAGGCGCTATCTACCCTACAGTCATAATCGTGCAGATGATGGTCGGGTCGCCGCCGAAAGGAAGAATATCACGCGTTGACTTATACCCAGCCGTTGTGCTGTCGGCGGTACGCAAAACCTGGTTTGCACCCCACCTCTAAACCTACTCATCTTCTCTCCGTTTCCTTGCGAATGCGTAGGGTATAGCACCCACTCTGGCCCTTCTACGCGGCCAGATCGTGAAGATTTCTGAGAGAGCTGGCATCAAGCACGCATTCGGGGGTATCTTCGACATACGCTTTAACAGTGCACATCTTGCAGAACTTGGTGGGGAAAGCACAGCCCATCAATCGGTCTCGCTGGTCGTCCATGCAGATACCAACGCAGGTGGGAAGAGGGTATTGAAACCACCAGAACCACTTGTCCATGCTCGCCAAGGTGCCGGGGCGCCGCCATTATTTTACCCACAAGAAAATCAAGCTAGACTCGACCGTGTTACCAGGAGAGGGTCTCTCTGATCCTCCACTGCATCCGATAAGCACGAAAGGCTTAGACTGTCAGACCCGGGCTCAAGTTGTATAATTCGACCCTTTACTATCACGATTGATGAGGTTATAGTTGTGGACCTGTGGTGCGGCTCGCGGGATACGGCGCCTCTCATCTGAAGGCATGGTTTAATATTGCCCAACCTTATGGAATTGGTAATCAATTCCAAACCAACTCTTTGGCTCGGACCCCGAGCTTGTATAACAGTGACCAAACTCGCCCGCACATGTGTTCGACCTTGCAGAAATAAGACGGGCGCTTTGACGGGAAGCACTTAGCGCCTAGTACTGCGCGTGTGAATCCGCTGCCCCAGCTGGTCCTCGTTACCTCCTGTCCTTTGAGGTCTCTTATCTCTCGCCATCATCCGCCATAATCATGCATTCTCACTGTACATCAAGCTCAGCGAGTATCGACATCTACGCTCCAAATGCCACTGTGACACGGTCGCGAGTGGAGGCCAGCCTGAAGCATACTAGGACCGCCGGCTTCATCTCGCCGCGTTGGCGCAGCTGTCAACACTGCCCTGGTGACCGATTTTGAAGGCTTGAAATGGTGGAGTGAACCAAAAAGTTGAGGCTCTGAATCGAAGCAGTGGAAAGGTATAGATTAAATTGGCCGAAGACAACATATCTGTATAAAAGACTTACAGGTCTGGTCAGGTTCAACTCATTGCGAACTCCTGCAAACTCTAGTCCATATCTCAGTTGTCTTGCAATGCCACTGAGTCAACAGGAGCAAGACTTTCTCGGTCAGATTTCGGGTCTGATTACTGTGGAGAGGGTCGTAGGATTCCTTGAAGCAACCCTTTCGGTGTGTTTAATCGCCGTTTCACAATCGCCATCCTTATCCTAATCGCATACCTTGATTTTTGCAGGTCACCTACTTCATATATGGTAAGCTCAAACCCGCTTCGGCTCAAAGTCGCTGCAACCTCAACGTCAACCTTTGTAAGGGTTGTACACGGTCTTGATGATACTCTGCGTGTATTTTCTTTGGCAGGATCGATTCGAAAATCGTCGGTTTTATCTCATTTCCATATTGTTGCTGTGACGGCCTTCCGAGTACGAGAATCTTTCCTGGAATATCAGCTCGCAACGAAGAAAAATGGGGAGCAGTATTTGCGGTACGCACTGGATAATAAAACGAAGTTATCGTACTAGTAAGTTAACTGCCTTTCACCATTTGTTCGGAAGATGAACCCACTTCGATGACAGCACGCCATACCTTGTGGTTCCTTCGTTGGCAAAGTACGTTCCTTCTCAATGATATACTTTCTCAGATGGGGGCTGCTTTACTGATCACCGTACCTATCAACAAGTATTGTCGCTGAGTCTATGCTTGTATGATGTCTCCGGACATTAACCTAGGTTTTCACTCACAACCCTCGCTAGATACACCGATGTTACCTTATATGGGGACGCCAAAAGGGAGTCGCAATCCCTCTCGCAGTCCTGTCTTTGGTCAGTAGTCGTGAGTTCTTCCCAGACATATTCTGTGTTCACCGCCTGACTCGTTAACTATCCGTACACTTAGTTTTATTTTTTGCAGCAGGCATCATGGCTGCTCTAGGAAACGGAAATAGGAGATCCGAATGGGGTGCCAGGCTCATTACATATGTAGACTAGTTCAGGTTTGTTGGGTTGTTAGTGAGCACAGTTGTCAACGTTTTAGTGACGCTCTTGACTGGTACGTCCCTTTCTTCCATTCCTGGGAAGGCACCGACCTTTGTTGTCCTCAGCGGGACATATTTGGAAATCCAACCGCGATTTGAACGCTTACCTCGGTGTCAAGAAAGACACTAGCATGTTCTCAACTGCTCTTAGAATAATGTTCGCGATCCTCTATCACCTATCTCTGTCGTCACGCTCAATCCTCCGTTTTCCAAAGCTTAGAGTCAGGTGCTATATATCCCGCAATGATGATTGTGCAGATTCTTGCTCCCCAGCCGAGGAACGGAAAGTTACCACCGGTCGATTTATACCCCGCCGTTGTGCTGTCGGCGGTACGCATGATTCTATCTTTTTCCCAAATCTCATCTCGAAACATACCCATCCCCATCACCAGCGGAAGTCGGAGGACCTGGCCAGCGACTGACCAGGGCCGAAAGGTGCGACCAGGGTCCACAAGTCTAACGAGCCTGAGGATTGCCTGAAACAGCTTTCCTTTTCGGAAATAAGCTCGAAGACTTGTGGACCCTGGCAATTCCCGTTAGAATTGTATGTACCTACAAGATGATATTAGAATAGTATTTGCTCGTCAGGAACTGAAAAGCACGCACGAGAATTGTCGAAGTCGATAAGATGCGGTTAGACTAGTCGGCGCGCATAAGATCCCGCAAGGTTCGTGTGCCGTGACAAGAAGAGCTCAGATTGAATAACAATCATCAGACGCACTGAAAAGTATTGTCGAAAACAGAATTTATATTGAATGTACATATGACACAGACTGCAAACAACTTATACAACGACCAGGGTATAACTCAACCAGGACACTGTACGTACACCCGACTCCGTTGTGCTAGCGTTGCAAATCACATCAATATCACTAACAGTGGGGAAGGCCTTGTGTACCAACGTTAAGAGCGGCAATATTGACGAGGAAACAATGAGGAACTCACCAGACCACAAGACCGTATATATGATGCTGATGAAGGTAAGGGCGAGCCTCGATGAACGGTTGAAGCGAAAACTAACTCACCCGGCTTCTTGTTACCATGCGTTGCACGTCCCTATTGGGCCATTCTATGAGTTATTGTGTCATCCTGGTCAGCAAAATGCAAATACATACCTTATACAGCGCATATATGCACCCCACTGAGCCACAAGGATATCAGTCATAAAGGCCAGCGTGCTGGGGTCAAAGTACAAGTATGAACAACTGCAACAGGACAACCGACGAGCGAGTAAGCTTACCTCAAATTGGTTCACCATGGTTGTAACCAAGGAGAGGGGAGTCAGGACAGGCAGCGAAGACGCGTTGACTGGAGGGGATGGCAACAGGCAGTAAGGCCAGTAGACCTCAGAGCAGATAACCAGGGGCGGGGGTGGAGGTGGTGGGGAAGGAAAGAAGGACGAGATTGTCGACGATTTAGGACGCGTCAGGCTTATATACCAGGGAGGTGGTCCGTGCGGCGGCGGGCAAAAGTCATCCGTTGAGCAAATGTATGACGGTGGTGGTGACGTATAGACATCCTATGTGACACGAATCTGGCGTAAAGTTGTGGAAAGTTATCAAAGACAGCAAAAAAAACCCGAGCAAACGCTCACCTAAAGACGATAACCCTGTCCTGCGTTGTCGCGCCTTCATATGGTGATGGGCGTGTTTGGCCAGCCAAGTTTGGTGACTTCGTCGACCGCTTCTAGGCCGTGTTCAAGATTGGACCGCTGGTTCATGATGGCCAGTCAATGTCGAGGGCAAGAGGACTGGAGGTGCTGCAGAGAAAAGTGTCAGCTCACCGTTGTACATCCCCGCCCAAAGGCAAAGTAACGACTCACCTAGAACCCTTGATTGTCTACCAGAACTTGTTTGATATCCGATGATGATGATCTTGATGAGCCTTCGACCACCTCGACCACAATGGTGGGGGTCGAATGTCAAGAGAGGCAGACGGTGCCTAAGAGTGCGCGCGTGGTCCTTGTTTGGAGGGCCAAACAAAGATTTCAGCGCAAGCGCCTTGGCGGTTGCACGGGAATATTTGCCGGGGTCCGGATTTACCCGGTGCCGTGATCCGGGTAGGGCCCGTGCAACTGCCAGGACGCTTGCGCTGAGAAGTTCGTAGTGACGTCCATTCGATCCAACAAGTCCTGACCATCTCATGGTCATACGCTCAATAGACTGGGGGCCACCTCCTCTCTCGCAGCTGCGGTATACTAAGCCTATCATTTCATAAGGGTTTCCAGTTATTCAAAAACAACCTAACCAGCGCCTAGTCAGCCTCTCGCGAGGCAAGATTATTCTAACGAGGTATTGTCTGCGTCTGATGATACCCTTTTCAGACGCAGTCAGTCTAACCTAGTCTTGCCACGCTCTCACTAGTACCGTCTATTCTAACGGTACGTGCTCAGATACTGTTCATACTTCCTTATTCTTATGTACTATCTACAGACACTTACTGGGCTCTACAAGACCAACGCGTACCTACCAGTGCCATAAGGCATTGGTCAGGTCATCCTACTTCCGCTGGTGATTCTCTCGCAAAATCTCAGGGTATAGCCCCCACTCTGGCCCTTCTACGAGGTCAGATTGCGAAACTATCTGAGAAAGTTAGTTCCAAGCACAGACTTGGGGGTGTTTCCGACATACGCTTCAATAGTGGGCATCCCGCGAACCCCGGCGGAAATGGTACAACAAACTATTCAATCATGCTGGATATCCGCGGACATGACGGTACGGAGGTAGCAAAGCCCCAGGAATTCCTTGTTCATCCTCATCAAGGCGTCAGGCAGTCATTCTCTACCCCAGGGGAAACCTCTCGCACTGCACTGGGGTCCATGTAGATGGAGGGTCTATTTGATCATCGACTTTACCACAGTCAAATCCGATGAATATGTATCGCTACAGCTCAGTGTATTTATAGGTCTCCAAATTATCAAAAAATCCCTCTTCAGTTTTTCTCGTCACTGACCATGAATCGCCCGGGTAACGTGCGATTAAACCTCCGACCGCTGGTATTAGCCACGTCGGCTGTGAAAGAAGGGTCCTCTTTCTCGTGAGGAGGCTGAGCAATAGGCAGTAGGTCTAAAGTGCTTGTCTGCGGCGCTACCTGTAGTTTCTGATCCAGAGTTATTCTCAATATCCAGTTGAGTAGGAATGCGTCTCGTTCTCCAGTCTGAGGTCATGACATCATGTCTAGACAGCGTCGGGCCTGTCCGCTTTCCCGTGAATTCTTGGCGCGGACTCGCCCGCTGCGACTGGTCACTCCAAACTTGCCTCCCGCCATCATGCCAGGCCCGCGTACATCACGGTCAATGAATATCGGTATATGCTCTGAAATGCATTCACGATGTGGACCCGAACTGAACGCTCTTTCTATGTCCCGATGGAGCTTCAGAGCACATGATGAAGCATAGGACGGCATTTTCTCGTCGCGTTCAATGGTTGAACACTGCATCAGGAGAGGACGCCGTGGAGTACATCCCTGGAGAGGGGGCGTAAGGAACTTCAACGACTCCAGCAACTAGCCCGTTGGATTGTAAAGAGCAGCGGTAGCAATACATGGCCGGCATTTGGATCACAGCCGCATCTGTATAAAAGACTGTTGCTCGTAGGTTTAACCCACTGAGCTACTGCATCAGCTATGAATGAGCCGACCCAGCAGCAAGTTGACCGAGCCGTGGCTGGCCTGGACGCGCAGGTTGTCGTAGGTTATCCTATAGCAACTCTTACGGTGCGTTTACCGTATTTATTTGGCTTCCATCCCCGTTCTAACCCTTGACCTTTGCAGGCTACTTACTTCTTCTATGGTCAGTCCTGAGGAATGTCAGATCATCACGTTCTGACTTTGCTCCAGGACTGTATACGATCTTGGTGATACTATGCGTTTGGCTCCTCATGCGCGACCGGTTTGACAACCGACGGTTTTATCTTCTCTCCACGTTGGTGCTATTCATCATATGCACTATGATGGTGATCGACGTGACAATCTTTCGGACACTCGAAGCTTGCCTCGAATTCGAATTCGTGAAAACAAAAGACTTGCGACCTGTGATTCACTTTATGATGTACAACAAGCCAATGTTGGTAGTTTAGTACGTTCCTTTCACGGTCCATTGAGAGCATCGGGTCTTACTCCAACTCCACCGGCAGTGCGGCGTGGTTCGCAATCCCTCCGTTGGCGAAGTACGTTCCCAATGATCAAAATCTCCGGTTTCGAGAAGGTGTACTGATTGTCCTGTCTTTAGTATTGTCGCCGAAACTATGCTCGTATGTTGACAGAACTTATTCGTGCCGACTTGCCTCATTCCATCTTCCAGATACACCGATGCTACATTATATGGGGTCGTAGTAAACGAGTTGCCATACCTCTCATCATTCTCTCCGCCATAGGCAGTTGTGAGTGGTGCCCAGACTCCTCATACATCCCCCATCTGACCTTCGCCCCCGTTTGAACTCAGTGTTCTTCTTCGGAGCAAGTGTCGCGATAGTCGTTGGAGATGTGAATATCTCATCTCAAACGGGTTGGAAGCTTAGGTCATACGCAGAGCTACTCACCATTGTGGGATCAGCATTGAGTGCGGCGGTCAACGTGCTAGTGACACTCCTGACTGGTATGCCACTCCTCCTCATGTTGGTGTCTCAATAAAACGCTAAACCCCTTCCCTTGCTGCCTCCAGCGGGACGCATCTGGCAGGTCAATCGTCTATCACGAGCTCATTATGGTGTTTCAGAGAAGAGAGATAAGCGCAAGCTCCCGACTGCTGCCAGGATAATGTTCGTCCAATTTCGCGTATGCATGTGCCCGCTTTGCTCATCGATGATCTCTACAGCCTAGAGTCGGGGATTATCTATCCCACGGTAATGGTCGTACAACTCACCACCTCATTGGGATATCACGGAAGGGTGCAATTTCTCGATCTAAATCCTGTTGTGGTGCTCTCAGCAGTGCGTACTATTCCCGTCTCAGCGTCGACTTGGTGCTCACTCTCCTATCTTTGCATACCGATAGGGTATAGCACCTACGTTGGCCCTTCTACGTGCACAGATGACGAAACTGTCTGAGAGAACTAGCTCCAAGGTTAGGTTTGAGCGTGTCTCGGATGTACGCTTCGATAGCGCCCGCCTCGCAAGACTCGGAGGAACGAGCACGGGAAACTACACTATTTCACTGGATATCCGTCCGAGTAACGCCGGGGAGGTGTTGAGACCACCGGAACCACTTGTTCACCCCCGCCAAAGTGTCGGGCTGCTATCTTCACCTACTCGGGAAACTCACGATATCGAGAAAGGGCAGCTCTAGGTGCTTGACTGTATCTGTATTGTATGTTTAGCTGTTCTGTTGTTGAAGTGTATCTATAGTTCCCAAAAGATTCTTCCCACCTCTGAACTTTCGTGCCTGTCTTGATCGAGTTAGCTTGCCCAATGACAAAGGCTGCCCGTGAGTGGCAGGTCTACCTCCGAACGTCGACGCAGTTTGTGTCTCTGATTACTTGTTACTTCTCTTCACGATAGGGGAATGCTGGTAGCCAAGTCGGAAGGGACCCTTTCCACTCGCTCGAGTGATGTCATCAGGCGCCTCTCACCTCTGATTCTCACCGTCACCGCCATGATATTTTCAATTCTCGCTCATTCGTTACCTATCTTACCAGTTTCTCATTACCCAGTATCTCGAATGGATTGAATGGATAGCTGTCAGAAGGCACGGGAAGTTGCCACGAGGAGTAGATCGCGACCCTCCTCTGGTTGATGCAGAGCGGGAAGAGGTGCGCTCTCAGTACTCAGTGCTGATTCATTGATCTCATTCATTACGATTCTGATTTTATTGAATTATCACTCGGATTCAAGATTATCAACAGAGAGCCCTTCGAGAGTCGTACAGGGTTATGACACCCGCACTAAAATCGAGACCTTCGAATACCTAAGGCAAGAGAAATCTCGAACCAGGAAGTTTGGACAGTAAAGCTTCGAAGAAAGGGGGAGACGAGTTGAAGGTTCAAGGAAGGCCTTGAAATTTTGTTGCAGATAGGTACGCCGTCTGTTGCACTTTACTCTCTTTCAGCGACAGATTGTATATGTGTCTTGCTAGTCAAGGTATGCAACAACTTGTCCGTCCAGAAGTCATCTATGGTCGCACTCCAACATGTCTGGATGGGGGCTAACTTGACAGAGAAGGCCCCCGCCTCTCCGCCTTCCCGTGAATCCTTGGCGCGGAGCCCACTTCGACCTTGTCGCTCCAAACTTGTCTCCCACTATCATGCCAGGCACAGGTACATCACGGTCCATGAATATCGGTATATGCATCTGCGATGTGGACCCGAACAATGAACACTCTTTCTATGTCCCGATGGAGCTTCAGAGCACATGATGAAGCATAGGACGCCATTTTCTCGTCGCGTCTAATGCCATTAGCACTGCATCGGGAGAGGACGCTGTGAAGTGGAGAGGGGGCGTTAGGAACTTCAACAGCTCCAGCGACTAGCCAGTTTGACTCCGCAGCGCAGCGATAGCAAGGCATTTGGATTACAGCCGCATCTGTATAAAAGACTGTTGCTCGTAGGTTCAACCCACTGAGCTATATCAACTATGTACGAGCCGACCCAGCAGGAAGT
>JANHQD010001103.1:0-21148 GCA_024721195.1 Marasmius sp. AFHP31
CAGGTCCTCCTCGACTTCGACTTCCAATTTATCCACTCCCCCTGATTCGCCTCCAATATCACCTCGTTTGCTTCGGTCGCTTTCGAGTTCCCATTACCAATCGAAACCAGCGACATTGACGAGACGTTCGTCTTCACCGTTGCCCATACCTTCAACAATGTCCCCATCACATCCACATCCATACCCACAGCGACCGTCCAGTCGTTGCGAGAATCTGCTAAGAGAAACCCTTCTGAAAGACGAGTTGCAGAGGGAGAGAGAAATGTACGATGACAAACCCCATCCTCGTGGCAGAGAAGAGCCCAAACAACGGAGAAGAGCCAGCCTTCAACGTTCTGTCACGGAAGGCTCCTCACTGCCACGAGCGGCGTCGTTGTCGCCTACACGAAGGCTGAACCAACATCATCGTCTACACCACCAACGTTCACATAACCATCTTCACCATCACGTTCACGCTCACCTGGAGAACCCGTACGACCAAGTCGTTCGAGCTAGGTTGGAGAGAGTTTTGACGTCTGGATGCGGGGTCAACGGAGCGGATCCCTCGTGTTCATGCTGCCACGGGTACACGGAATCCAACTCGAAGCGAGAAAAACGTGTTTCCTTCCCTGCTACGCCACTCGGAGGCGGTGGTGGGTTCTTTGGTTGGTTTTGGCGTGAGGGAGAAGAGGAGCATGCAGATACTGATCGGAGGAAGTACGAGTCGGAGGTGAGTTTTCTTCCCCCTTTTCTCTCTTTGTTTGTGTCTTAGCCGTGGGTTACTGATCCAAATCGTAGTATGCTCCAAGCTCAACTGCGTACTCGTCACATTCGGAACACGCTTATCATCTACCGACTCCTCAACACGATGGGGGTCATTTGCAGCCTGTGCCCGTGCCGTTGTCCACGTCTTACTCTTCCAATAGAACGCGATCGCACACGGCTCCATCGTCATCTCGTCATTCGCATACGTTCCTCCGTAGTGAGTTCCCCTCCCGATCAGGTTCGTCTTCCGCCGCGTCGTCTCCATCGAGGAAGAATTGGATTGTTCCCATCCCGTTGGAGACGGTGTATAGCGGTGAGGCTGTTGATGCCACCTCCACCGAACCAGGGTTGGTCGAACGAATGGTTGCGGACGGGGGTAAAGGTAAAGGCAAAGGTCCTTCGGTAACCGTCTCCAGCGACGAAGGGATGTTAACCCCACCTCCGACGCCTCCCGGTGAAGGACGAGAAGTGCCATTACCAATACCTTCATCGTCATCTACATCTCACCACCAGCATCGAAGGACCCACTCTGCACAGACTCACGCAGGTACGGGTACTTCACCTCCCAAACCCCAACAACACAGCTTGCGTCCTCGTGCGTTATCGGCTCGAGTACCTTCTTCGTCTGGTGATTCACCGATGTCTTCTCGTTCGTTGCAACTTCCGCCCCCACCACCGCCACCAATGACCATCTTGCCTCCCCCGACATTTGAGAATCCGAGAAAGTTTAATGTGAGGACTGCTTCGGCGCAGCTGAGACAGGTGGAGGGGTTGGTGTCGTTTATGGCTGTTGAAGGGTTGGGTGAGCCTGAGCCTGAGCCAGAGGAGGAGGATGGTATTGGTACGAAGGGGAAGAAGGGTTTCGGGAGTGTGAGGAGGTGGTTGTTGTTTTGAGTTTGATACTCGTTTCCTGTGTTTGATTTTCTTTTTCTCGTTTACGTTTCTGTGTCCATTTTCTCTTTGTTCTTTTTTGTGCATTTCGCAATATCGGGATTTCTGTGTCTGCCATAGTTACTTCTTTGCTTTCTTTTCGGATCGCTCTTCTAGTGTAACGATTACTTAGTTGGGACTAACTTATTTAGATGTAGCTGTAGCTCTACTTATTTATTACCTACCTGTGTTCCTTACTGACGATTCGCTTACGATCTGTGACGATACTGCCTATTCATGGCTGCCAGCATAGCTTATGGGAATGAGTGTGTGATTGCTCCCGATTCTCAACAAACGAAGTTGCTGCGTCTGAGGTTCGTTCCAAAAGCTGCTACGGCAGGAGGATGGGTAAGGGCCCTACCACGTGCATAACTCGGGGCCGGGCGACTCGGAAATGACGAGTTGTGCCACATCCTTACACTGCTCTTCCTGGCTTTCTGGCTCATACATGGACGCACGAGTCACTTTATTCCCGATTACTAGACCCGAGTCAGGCCGCTGCGCCAGAGCTCTGACGACGCACGAACTGCTGTGTTGGCGAGGGAGGAGCAATTGAACGTGCGCCGCCGCTAGTAGGTTCGAGTGTACTTACCATCTTCGTCTCCTAGTTGGACCCGAATCAGGCTCCGACTAACCTTGAGAAGAGAGCTATGGGGCGTGATACTCGCTTTTGTGGGTTTCTAGCCAGTTCGGCGACAGACCATGGCTTCGAGGGAGTAATGATGGTGGAACAGTGGCAAGTGGAGATCCGACTTCAATGGATCCCCGGACCCTCTGGATATCGTATATCAAGGATTGCAATAAGCCGATCGAACCTCAATACAGCTCCCTTAAACCTAATACCTCAGTTTTCTTGTCGTCTACTAAGAGAAGATACGGACTCTCGTATGTACAAAACGACTGTAATAGAGAATCAAGGAAATGTAGCAGATTTGAAGCTGTGGGAATATTTACGGCAAATCCCGAAGGCAGTAGTTCACACTTCAAGCACGAAGCCTTCTAGCTTGCAGACTCTCGCCTTGAGTGCACCGAGCTCACCTCACCAAAGACTCTTGTCATCCGTGGTTGCTGCATACTGACCAATCAAGTTGAGTTATCGACAGGCGGGCGACTCCCCGTGATTGTCTGCGAAAGTAGTGAGGTTCTTGAGAGCCTTTCAATCGAAAGGGACACCAATATCGCGAAAACCAAGAAATTTGACGACACTGGAGCTCATTCTACTTACGCGAATTGCCACGAGTCTTGAAGAAGCAAGCTAAACTTAAACGACCAGAAAGAAACGTTCGTTGTTGGCGTACTACTAGCTCGAACCACTCTGCCACTTCAAGAAGGGAGCCTGGCTAGCTCGCGAGCACCGCTCACGGTGCCATCGCTCGGGCCGTTGCTAGTGCCCTTGCTAGTGCCTTTGCTAGTGGCTAGTTTCGTTCGAAACCTGTTACGCAGGAGAATGGGTATGACTAAGGATCCTACAGGGTGCACGACTTGGAGCAGGCCGTAGTGAAAATGACGAGTTGAGCCACCACCTTGCATCCTTTTGTTCGTTTTTCCGACTGTCTGGCCCATAAGCAGTGGATGCACGAGTTGCTTTATTCCCGAATGGCGACTCTCGTCCACTAAGTACAACCGAATCAGGCCGCTGCGCTGGAACTCTGAGGATGTACATTGAAAGGCTGTTGTGCCGATCAAGGAGGAGCAACGTGCGTCCCCGTTAGGTTTGAGCGTACCATCTATGTCTCCGTATTTGACCCAAGCCACGTACCGACTAGCCTTGAGAAGCTAGGAATATGGGGCGTGGTGCTCGCTTACGTGGCCTTCTAGCTCAATCTGTGACAGACTAGGGCTTCGAGCGACTATGGAAATTCGGTGGCGAGTGGAAATCCTCGGATGCCTGGACCCTCTAGATATCCTGCAGCCTATATAAAGGGTTCCAATGAGCCGCTTGAGCCTCATCACAACCTCAGTCTCAAACCGACTACTTCAGATCTCTTTGTATCATGCTTCTTCCAGAGGGTCGCTACACCATCAAAAGCGGTGACGGCACTGACAGACCTATCGGTCTCGATGGAGACCGAGTTACTGTGCTCTCCGAGGAAGACTCGGCCCCTGAAGTGAGTACTTCATCGTCTCAACTATGTCTATGAACGCTTGACTGATTACGGTCCCCGCGCGCTCTAGTGGGTCATCGAGGTTGTAGGCTCTAAACATCGTATCAAGACATCCGATGACAGAAGTGTCGTCCCCGGTGACGGCTTGGTCTGGGCTAAAGGGGATGAAGATGCGAAATGGATCATCGAATCAGTCCGCCATCATGGTGAAGACAATTATATGTACGTCGGTGTGCTTCAGTGACGTTCCAGTTCTAACCCTCATCATTTCGCCAGCGTTAAGGCTGAAGACGGACACCAGGGCTGGGTCGCTACGAACCCGGATCAGCAAGACAATCAGGTGAGTACATTTTTGCAAAAGACCAAGGGCCGTCAGACCTGATTGTCGTTTTCTTAGCTGATGTCCCGCCCTCTGATTGTTGGCCCGAGCTGGCCACCTTTCTTCCCTCCTAACGAGCGCTTCATCATGGAGCGTGCCTAGATGCACGACAGCATCTCTGATATGCATGTGTACAAATAAGCGCTCCCAATAGTCCTGAATACGAGCCATGTAGTGTACATCTGTAACCCGAGTTCCAGAAATGTTATGATTCTCGATTGTCTCACTCCCGGCCCTAAGCAGGAATTTTAGGACACTAAACGACGAGCATCATGTAGAGCAGAGACTAGATACCAACCCTACAAAGCTACACGAACACCAATCAGAGATGCCCCTCACCCCAAAAAAGCTATTCTATCTCGGGAGATGCTGAGCGGTCCAGGTTTCTTTGTGGACCTACTCTTTGATCACACATCTCACGTGTGGCCCATTAGTCGTAAACCAGTCTCGGCTGAGAGCTCCCCTCAGTCAGACAATCTAGACCTTCCTATATACAGGACAACGTGGAGTGAGTCGAACTAGAGAACTGGCACTAGGCCGTAACATCGAGCGCGTTTCCTCTAAGCTGTGGGAACAGCTAACGGGAAATCCCGAAGGAGGCGATCTCGGATCAAGCGCAAAGTCTGTGATATGCACTTGATTTATCACTTAACAGTGCCGAAGATTCGATGACACCCTTCCAGAGGCCTGCAACAGGGTGGCACCGGCAACTGACAAACTGGGGCGAGCTATGAATTTGGGAGGTGCACTCTCACTTGCCTGCTTTCGCTGTCTTCCGGGGCTTAGGGCTTCGAAAGAATGTCACTAGTAGAATCGACCATGGAAGGTGCGTTTTCGGATCTACTACTCGCCCGGGATTAGTTTGTCTCAGGTTCATAAGTCGGACGGGATGCGGAAGACTAGTATTATACTCGACCACGGAAGTTGTGAAGTACGAGCATCCTTCGGTTCTACCACCAATAGCACGCCTCTTATTGGACTAGTTTCAGATCGGTCATGAGTGGTAGTGGTGGTGGTGGTGGTGGACGACCTGACTGTTTGAAAGGCTCGTGCCCATTGGGCTCTCTTTACAATTAAGTTGCTAGGTTACATCCTGAGCTCCTGAGGTTCTCCTCTGCTCTAACTCATCATCATGTTCAGATCTCCAAAAGACGGTCGGTATACCATCCAAAGCCGTGGCACCAGCAACAGGCCTATCGGGATCCTTGCAAACAAATTTGTCGTGGTCTTCGAAGACACCGAAGCTCTTGCAGTGGGTTCTCAGCGCTCTCAATGCTAATGGGCTACTAGGACTTGTTGCGACTACCGCACCCTCTAGTGGCATTTGAGACCGCCGGCTCTAGATACTTCACTGAGACACCAGACGGAAAATTGACCTTCCCCGAAGGCCAGACAATCTTTCTCTGTGACGACGAGGACCAAGCTGAGACATGACATATGTGGAAGCGGCCACCCGTCAGACTCACGGCAAGAACGCTGGCTTCAGTGATGCTCCAACCCTTTTCAGTGTTTGCGGTAGTCAAGTAATTCATAGTTTACACTCAAAGCAACCGAGTCGATGACAGAAGACCAGATAACTCTGACGCTCGACGACCCAGAGGGAAACACCTAGATGGATGTTTCCAGCGCTGAGATTGAAGGCCGTCAGACCCAAGTATCGTCTGAGTCTCAGGTGTCCTGTCACTCTTTGAACATGGGCCCGGGTTTCCCCCCTTTCTTTACTCCTTTCGAGCGTTGTATTATTGTACGCGCGCACAACTGATCGAGTCAGCAGTTCTGATACGTTACTATACGTATATGTATACATAGACATACATTGATGTCTTCCCAAGCTTGCAGGGCCTCGGGCCTTCGCGTTGAGTATTTTAGAGGAGCAGTCAACTGGGTCCCAGCAAAGATAATGCATGGAGTTGCTCGGCACCACGAGAAAAAACACCTTGTCGTTCATCCTGCCCCGATACGGCTCTAACTTGATCCTCGGCCCACGCCACGCCGGTGCAGTTAATTCGGATCAATCAATATCCAGTGGCGCATACTCAGCAACCTTCATGAACGACCTTCTACGAATAATGGGTGTTCTCAGAGATACCCCAGAGTACACATAGTAGGGCACAAGTGGGGCAGATGACTCGATATGGGGTGGGTATACTATAAGGGTCGACACGCGAAATGAAGCTCCTGCCCCGGTTTTGCTCGCTTTCGTTCTGTTCGGATGCTTCCTACCCCTTTGTTTTGTGGGCCTTACTCTCACCAGTAATCCATGCCACGCCTTGCAGGTGACTCAGCATCAGCCAAGTAGTCGCCTTGAAAGAATATGGTTTCTCGTATACACGAGACAATTGCGGAGAGAGTCAAATGAGGGGAACAGGGGTAGGCTTCGAAGCTGTGGGAATAGTTTCCGGCAAATACCGATGCGAGTGGTTCAAACTTCACTCCGACTCGCACAGTCCACTTGAGTGCAACGAGTTTACCGAAGACTCTTATTACCCGCGATCGCCGCATACTGTTCAATTGGATCGAAACAATGAAAAGCACGCGACCCCCTATGATTGATTGCGAAGGTAGTGTGGTCCTTGGAAGAGTCTTTCAACCAAGAGAACATCGGTATCGCCAAGATCAACGACTTCCCTGCCGCTGGAGCTCGTTTTGCTTTCCGAGTACGGATGTACTCACGAGATTTTACAGAAGGGAGCGGGGCCCAAACGTGTACTTCAGAAAGAAATGTCCATTGTCAGTGTCCTCTAGATAGCTTCGACTCCATCATTACACCCTCCATGAGTCGAGGCTGATTGCGTGTGAGCCGAAGTAGGTCAAATTAATATTCCTGCACATCAATGAACCTCGAACATGAACTTTTTGGGGACCTGTCAATGTCGAATGACCAACACAAGGAATTCCGCAGTGGCGTGGCGCTGACAGTTGGTGAGTACGAAAGCGGCTTTAAACTGTGTGAGCCATTTAATTCCGGCTCTTTGGAGTCTTCCGATGTCTGAAAAACATCACCGGAGACTACTTTTTCGCTTCCATGCGACGCACCTGACGAGTGGAACTCTGATACCTGCACCCTCTGAATATCGTATATAAAGGGTTGCAATAAGCCGTTCGAACCTCAACAAAACCTTCTCAAGCCTACTACTTCAGATCTCTTTATATCATGCTTCTCCCAAACGGTCGCTACACCATCAAAAGCGGTGACGGTAACAGGCCTCTTGGTGTCGATGAAGATCGAATTGTCGTGCTCTCCGAGGGCGATTCGGCCCCTGAAGTGAGTACTTCGTCGTCTCAACGATGTCTAGGATGAATGCCTGACTGATTATGGTCGCCGCGCGCTCCAGTGGGTCTTCGAGCGCGTAGACTCCAGATTTCGTATCAAGACATCCGATGATAAATGTGTCATCCCCGGTGACCAGAAGTTATGGGGCAAGGGCGAAAAAGATGCGAAATGGAAACTTGAGGAGGCCTTTCACCACGGCAAGAACTGTTTTATGTACGTCGGCGTGCTGCTGTGATTTTCAAGCCCTAATTCTTATCATTTCTCCAGCATTCACGCTGAAAACGGATACGAGGGCTGGGTCACTCCGTACGCGGACGAGGCAGACAACCAGGTGAGTGGATTTTTGCAAAAGATCGAGGGCCGTCGGACCTGATAGTCGTTTTCTCAGATGATTAACCGCCCTCTGATTGTTGGCCCGAGCTACCCCCCTTTCTTCCCTCCTTTCGAGCGCTTCATCATCGAGCGTGTGAAGGAGTAGTCGTGGCCGCATATTGATATTAATATGTACAAATACGTGCTCCCAATAGCCTCAAATACGAGTGATTCAGTAGTATACATCTGTATCTCAAGTTCCAAAATGTTATGATGACCGATTGGCATACTCCTGGCCCTGAGTACGAGCTCTAGGAGCATTGAAAAATGATCATGTAGAGCAGGGATTGGATACCCAACCTTGCCATTGATCAGAATATTCCAAGGACTTAAACTAGGGCGATCCGCGGCTCTAAACCAATTCCAAAGTCACAGATCCTATGACAAGTTTATCTCACCACCCATCAACTCGGGAGATGAGTAAAGGGTTTACTTTTCTTTGCGGGCTTGCGACTCTTACATTTCACGTCCGAGTCATATCTCACTCTCGGTTCGGAGTTCACCCACTGGGCAGGAAATTAATCTGGAATCTTGTATATACAGGACAATGTGAAGGGAATCAGACTGGGGTATTGGTACTGGACCGCAACGTTGAGCCGCGTGGTGGGTTCCTTCAAAGCTGTGGGAATCGATTACGGCAAATCCCGAAGTGATCAAGCGCGAAACCAACTAAAGCACAGTCTCTTTTAAGACTCCCTATTCGGGCGTGGCGAACTCATTCAGAGTTGTTTCATACTGGAAGACTTGGCTAGATGATGGAAGGAGGGCGACCCCCTGCATTAAGTGCAAAGACGGTGAGTCCTTAAACTTGGACCGAGAAGTTTTCAACAATCGGTATCGCTAGAATTAAGGACTTTGATGATTCCCGAGTTCATTTTGCTACTCAAATCAGCTCGTACTCACCTTCTGAAGATTCTAGGTGAATGATACCTGGTGTGGATCACTCCTTCCTACGAAAAGTGTACCCTTCATCCTCGTGATTTCGCCATGATGTCTGTGTGGGAATTTTACCTGTACATGCCAAACTCATAACTCCGCTGTACCAATGAACATCACACTCGAACATTTGGGGAAAGGCCACTGCCAAGTATTGATTAACAAGCGGAATAACTCGGTATGATGGCGCTGAGAACCCAGACGAATCAGAAGTATGGAAGCTAGCACAGCGATGCCGCTACTACTAGATTGTATCAGCCTTTTGCTTTCGTCTCTTTCGGACAATGCTTGATGCGCTCCCACAGAGACTGCTCTCCTCGCTCTCATGGATCCTCTTGACGCAACTGGCGAACGGCCGCAATCTGATATCCAGACTCTCTGCGTACCGCGTATAAGGGCTACAATGAGCCATTTACTCCAACCGCAATCTCTTCAAGTCTCTCCTTGAGCTGTCTTCGTACCATGCCCCTCTCAAGCGATCAATACACCGTTCGAAGGGGGACGGCTCCTACAGACCCATCGTTCTCTCCGACAATAAAGTCGTCGTACTCTCCGTGAACGACTCAGCCCCTGAAGCGAGTGCTACACGGTCTCAACAACATCCGTCGCGAGTCGCTGACATGGTCGTTGCACGTTCCAGTAGGTTACTGAGACCAAGGGCAGCTGCTATTACATCAAGACACCAGAATGATAAACGGCTGCTCCCAAGGATATCAAGCCCTGGATCTCCAACGACGAAGGCGAGAGATGGCATTTGGAGTCAGCCTTTCATCACGAGCAAAAACATCCATATGTACGTCGGCGGGCTTCGGTGACCTTCACCCCCCGATTCTCACGGCTGGTATATCTCCCTTTCAGAGGAGGGCAACCAGGTGAGAGAATTGGTTAAAACATCTTAAAGGCCATCAGACCTGAATATTAGATTTCCCGCCCCTTTCCTATCGAGCGCTTCATCATCGAGTTTTTCCAGAAGTAATTCGACCAGTATCTCTTCTATAGATGCATACAAGGACGTGTTCCCAATAGCTTCAGATACGAGTCAATTGGCACTGTATATCTGTAACCCAATGTTCTGAAATGCCATAGTATTTACTTTCACAAGACTTTCGGTGTAGAACACGAGTCATGCGAGCAGCCAACGTGTATAAGAGTGACTCTTTACCTACTCGCAAAACAAGTAATGGGTCCAGCGACGGTTGAACGTCACAGCGCCTGTCAACTTCAGTCTCGGACTGAGCTAAGGCAATCCACTTGATGTGGTAAGTTGCAACTTGCTATCATGTCCGACCTTTGCAATTCGCCAGTCATTGGCAACGACTCGTTGATGAAGACATAAAGAACGTATGAGAAACACGTCGCACGCAACGTTTGTCACCTTGGGAGGCAAACATCCAACAGCCATTGAAATACTTACCGACCTGTGGCGTATCAAGAACCGTGGGAAACCATTGACAGCTGTTTCTGGGGGCATGAATGTTGGTTTCTTGAACGACTTTGGAAGACCTTGGTTCATTCTGGCGACCGTCCGTCCTAACTATTACGTTCGAAACTTGGCACGTCTGTGGACCTCCTGTCTTAGCAAAATGATTAAGGTGGTCAACAGGGTGATACTATCGCTCCTGGCATATGACGAAGAGTATTGCTCTTCACGCGACTAGAAGTTCCTCTTCGAAAATGAACCTGGCGAGACAGACGGGGTAGCAGCTGGCATACAGTATGATGCTTTCAATATCTGCTCTATTCGCCTTCGTTCCTTTCGGACTTCATGGTATTGCGCAAGACTGATGAGCTTCCTTGGAGTTTCTCTCGAAGTACGAGAAGCTTTAATTTCGCTTCCTCGAATAATGCCACCTAGTTGCCACATTTTGGGGCTTGAACTCCATCTCTGACAGATTGGCATGAGAATGATGACGCTGTAGGTATCGACTTTTCCGTATAAAAGGTCTCCGACCAGCTCAGCTTTCATCATAACCCCAAGTTACAACTCGAGCTCTCTACTTACTCCTTTTACTACTGCTCTTATCATGCTTCAAAACGGCCGTTACACCATACTAAGTGGTAGCGAAGGCAATAGGCCTATCGGCCTGGAGAAAGACCTCACTAATGGCCGCTCCACATTGGTCGTGCTACCTGAAGGTTCCAAAGCCCCCGTGGTGAGTCTGTTACACAACAACTGCAACATTCTCAAAGCTCGGACGATGATTGGATACTCATCTCACGCCCTAGTGGGTCATCGAGAACGCCGGCGGCCAATCAATATTCATTATAAAGACACCCGACGGTGACGCAGTTGGCGAGGAAGATGGTCACGTCTGGGCTGGCAGCGAATCAACCCCGTGGCTCTTGCAAGAGGCATTCCACCACGGAAACAACATTTACATGTACGTTAGTAGACTTCAAAAGACACTCCGACCTGCTCAAATATTGCAATGAGCTGACTCTGTTCTGTGCAGCATTTCATCTCACAACGAAAGGGTCAAGGGATGGGTCGCCTCTATCGAGGAGGAGGAGAGCACTCAGGTGGGAGGAACTTTCCGAAGTAAGGCTGAGTACAGTGGTGCTAAAACGCGTTCTTTCAGTTACTTTTCCGCCCTTTGCTTGTTGGTCGAAGCATGCCCCCATTCTATTTTCCCAACGAGCGCTTCATCATTCAACCAGCCGAGTCGGACTAATGAGGACGAAGACGAGGCCAGTGGATTAAAAACAAAGTGACAGTGTAGTTTTGATGTGTTTGTAAAAGTAGGTGTTCCGACCCACCGCTAGTCCTAGTCATGCGTCAGGAGTCCCGGAAATATGTGCTTCCAATCATTCCAAACCTCGAAGCGCCACTTAATGGCACGAAGCTGATCAGTCGTGGGATACTACCCGGTACTAGGCACTATCGCAGCTGGCCGCAACCACGAACAAACTCAGGCCTAGTGTAAAGCTGGACATTTCGACATACCAGCTTAGCCACCGGCAACTTCCCTGAGAAAGCACCATCAGAAACTTGAGTGAATTGAGTGAGGACTTCTCGATCTCCTTGTGTTTTCCATCAGCGAATCCCGATAGCAGAGAAGGCGCGACATTCAATCGATCTCTATCAGGGAAAATAGTCAATTGATTCCCATCGGCCTTGCGTCGGCCAAAGCTCGAAAGAGGAGGAAGACCGGATATAGTGGACATAATGCTGCTAGTGGGCCCCTAGTCTAAACTTGTGTTGAAGCTAGAATGTCGGAAGAACATGAGCTTAGACTTTTTTTGTCTTCGGGCCCGGACAGCCTGAGCATCGAAGTGTCGCAAAGATAGAGAGACTTCGGAGTATCCTCGCCGCATTAGGACGACCAGATGGGCCCATAGGTAGCGGGCTGCAGCCAGTCGTTGCCAACCATGCTCGGATTGTCTTAGCGACTCTGCAATACGTAGCCGATGACTCTCGTTGGCCTTGAATTGGTCGAAACTGGTACAACCCTGAAATAGAACGCTCAGGTATCTTGTGTTCTGTGGAGTGAGCCTGAGAGTGAGAAACTTGCTGACTGGAAGCGCTGCCTTCGAGAAAGAGGGTTCGGACAATTCCGACGGCATCAAGCCGCCTGCGGCCTCACACACACGAAACGACCCAATTACAAGCATCAGATCGCTTTTCGAAGACTTAGTGCAGGGAAGATTCCGAGCGAGTACGTGCAATGCCATGGGATCCCCATATTGCCCAAGTAGTAAAAGTACAAATAACAATATCGATAAAGATGGAGAGCATGAGGTACAGTGAAGCATGAGGCAATCGAAAGCGCGACGATGGTTGATACAATAATGATACGAGTCTTCGTGTGTACAGTGTAGTGGCGTGCAAATCGATGAGGAATGTGGATAGGGGGTAGTAGGAGACAATAGAAAGAGTGGGGGTATCCAGGTACGACTTGCGAGGGGAGATCTAGAATATCAACCAACGTCGCTTCCTTTCTTGTTGTTGTCCAGCCTCATCGTGCTCGGATTCTGGCTCTCCTAGGCCCTCCACCGCCGCAAAGCTCACATAGCCATCCTGTGCTCGACATTGCGCGCTCGCTGTCTGAACATTGAACTTCGAGTGTCCTTTCGGCGACGAAGGTGCCGAGGGATGGTTCGTGGGAGCAGCCGGGTTGTGAACAATCAAGAACTGCGTAGGATCGGGAGCGAGTGCACGTCCCTCTGAATGTCTGGGGGAACGTTGAGGGTACGTCTGCCCGTGCAGACGTGGTGTCCCTGGGGCCGACAAAGGCAAACCATCGCCTTCCCCATGCCCTGCGAATTCATCGTAACGAACTGGTTGTCTGTCAACCTGCACGGACATCGTTCTCCTGTGATTCCTCTCCCTCTCGTGTTCCGTAGTAGGTATCGAGGTTTTGCGCGTTGGCGTCGTGTCCACTTCAACCACCTGCGCTGTTCTCGCCCGCCGATGATTCCGCTCCCTTTCCATAACCGGGCTCCCGAGTGACTCGTTCCCTATATCGGCGCTCCGTAGTGGCGCCCTCCGTGTGACAGCTGTCGGGACCGGTATCCTCGATGGAGTCTGGTCAGTTGGGGGTGTAGGCGGAGGTGTGATGAGAAGCTCGTTGTCTGAAGGTGAACGCGGGGCACTAGGTCCACAAACTGACTGTGATGGAGGGGTAGCCCGTCTGCCGGAGCGACCCGGTTCCACGTCCACCTTCAGCGTGGTTCTGTCTCTGGGTCGGCTGGGGGACCGTGCTGTCCGGTTATGGGAAGAGCTGCCGCTCGATGTCTTTGTCATCGAGGTAGATGATCGTGTTATCGACCCAGACCTTCGTTGGTGGTTCGAGAGAGACTCCATCGCCTTACTCAACATCCTAGGACTATCCATTTCTTCTACTGGTCGCAGCGCCGGTGAGGTGGGTGGCTGGGGTTGTGTACGAGAACGAGGCCTTCCTGGAGATAACGGTCGGTTGGCTTGTGGAGGGGAATTAATTCTTCCTTGTTTTGAGATCGACGATCCACTACTAGATGAATGTCGATCGAAGAACCCAGTACGAGACGAGGTCGCACCAGCGCTTTGGGGAGTAGGGAGGAAACGACTCGCTGAGGAGGGCGACAAAGGTGACAAAGGTGACGGCGTCTAAGGAGGGATAACCGATAGGTCAATAAATATGAGCGTAAGAGAAATCAGGGTATATATGAAAAGCAAGGGGAAGGCATGGCACGACATCATTAAGGGTACGAGTTACAAAACTCCAGTCCAGGTACGCCCATTAGGCAGAACCCTCAAATCCGACTGAGTTCTCAGCCTCTTGACTCTAAAGTGAATCACAAACAAACCCGAAAAAGAAATCTAGTCCCACCCAGAAACCAATGAAAGGCACCGACATGAGATGGAATCACGATCGAGATCGAGGGCCAAAAAAAAGACAAGACTAGCGAGCCCGCTCAGCTGACCGACGGAAACCCGGGTTTTGGGCTCAGTGAACGTGGCCGCTAGCAGAAGACAGGTAAAATGAATACCCAGGACGAGGCGGGCCAGGGCAAGCCGCAAACCGAGAATCGAACAAGACGACGAACAAACGAAAACACATGAAGAGACACTACTCACCCCCACATGGAATTCCTCCGCATTGACCGGTCCACAATCGCTGTCTTCACTGTCTTCTTCGTCCCTCCAAAACCATCCCCAAAGCCCTCCGCTTGCTTCCATTGTAATAGGCGAAGGTTCCCCTCGTAATGGATATCCCCTGGTAACACTGCGACTCCGTCTCTCCCGAGTTCCTGTTTTCTCGATATACCGACTCGAGTACGGATTTTGAGTAGCTGGGGGTGGTGATATTGCGTTCGCCGACAATACTCGCTCCAACCTCGCCCTTAAAACCTGTTCTTGAGGTGTCATGGGCATTCTCTCCGAGAAAGCGTCTCCCAATTCACCGAGTGTGTTCCGTCCGCCCTTCGATGACGTCGATCCTCTTCTCCTCACATCTACTGCTTCAGAAGCCCGCATGTCCCGCGATAACGTTATGTTCGGCCAATTTTCTAGCTGCGGGGGTGGTAGGTCGTGGTGGGGAACGTGTGGGGGCAAGTCAATATGTAGGTTGAAGTTTCTCCTCGTTGGGGATGACGTCTGCGGCAAAGGCTGCCTTGTGGTGGGGTGAAGATGAGTGGGAGAGGTGAGGGACACGGAATGGGATAGCTGTTTGCGGCTGTGTTGGGCGGTACAAGAGCTAGCCGTGATTTCGATCCCCTCTGAAGTCATTTCTGACGCGGATGCGAATTTTCGGGAACGGAAATGGGGAAATGGGACCCGGTAGAAGTTTTCGGGAGGTCTTTTGGGACTGGAACACGACGAACGGTCGCGACAGGAAGGATGCTCGTTCTAGGTAAGCTGGGGGAGGAGGGGAGAAAGAAACTGCTTAGAAGGATCGGTCGTTTTGAACTTTTTTTAATTTAGCTGTATGACGCGGAGGGAAAAACATTACTACCCAGAGTAGCAGTTGTTTTGCCGAGGTTTGCAGATGATTGTCATGATGCCTCCATCTAGCTTCTTCTGTCCAGATGGTCCCAGACTTTGTTCTGATTTATGGTCCGGCTTCTTTGCGTTCACGCCTCGAGTTGTCGGCCATCGCGTGGATATATCGGACGCCTAGGCCACGCGCAGTTATCAGGGAGCCGATCAAACGACACAAACTTGAGTTATACATACTTCACAGAGAACCAGGGCGGCCAAGAGTCTGCAAAACATATTCTGGAAAGAAAAGAAGGCAGAAAAAAGTATTTTTTCAGGGCGGAGGTCGATAGAACTGATCCGACTCACATGAACCATCGATACACAGGTCGACGTAAACAAAGCTCAGGTATTTAAGGTTCATTAAACCTCACGCGCTCGGAAATCCTACATGACAACGCCCTCATGACATTCTGTGGCTTGTACAATCCTTTTTCCGAGTCGGAAGTCACCGAAATCAAGTCAGCAGCTTTCTGTAGTGAGGGCATTCGTTGAATTTAGTGCGCTCGATGATCGAAATTTGTATGTTGAATACATGATTATGACGCCCTTCAAGTAAACCGAACGTCAGCCCAGCCAGATCGCAGAAAAGTGACATATAAAGGATAGAATCAGCCTACTGACACCTGGTTTTTTCAATAGCGGCTACGCCTCATCAGCACACGACTAGTGCTCTGAAAGGCGTGTATCGTATTCTCATTCCCACTGGATTCCATCAGCCCTTGCGTCAGGAAAATGTGCGATCCCTGTCCGTTTACGTGTCACCTGAGGCTCAGAGGTCGATGGGAAACTGACAAAACGAACCTTGTGTCATAGGTAAGACTTCCTCCGTGAGATCATAGCTTGGGCTGGTGAGATAATGCCCGGCGGGATGTATGCCAAAAGATGGTGACTGAAGGTAAGAGCGGCAAGAAAAGGGACAAGTATAGTACAAATGCTTGTAGCTTTCTCAGGGGATCAAGCATAAGGTGGCCGTGAGCTATATCTAGACATTAGTGAGATTGAAAGCTCGAAGGAGAGGTATTGATTTTAATGATGAATCTTGACGTACCTAGTATCTCCCTCGTGAATCACCCAGTGTAATGCGGCCCTCAAGTTTCAATACGTAGCCCACGTAGACTAAGCGTGGTTCCTATCATCTCGCCTTTCATCTCAGCAATGTGAATGAGGTATTCCCTATTCACATTTCGTGCGTGAATCGCCGCAAATGACTGATTTCGGGTTGATGTATCCGGTCATCTTTAGGCTCTGGCTCGATGTGCTAGAGCAGCTCGTAGGGAGTTAAGCTCGGTTCTACACCAGGCGATCGCTGGTGCGTTGGATTGTAGAAGATCCTGATGAAGGTGGAAGACAAGGAGAGTTGGTGAAAAAAATAAACCGGCAACTTTCTCGGCATTGGTCGAGAATTTTCGATCAGTTTCCACGACCCACGGGCCGTTGCACAGGGCCCAGACTCGAACTCTCACTCGTCCCACGACTTGGAAGCTACTTTTTTACTCGATTCTCACGAGAAAAAGCTGTAAAGTTCGAGTACTGATTCACAAACTTCCTTTTACCTAGAAGGACATCGTTTCTCGCGTCATCCCCCTTATGATCTCGCTGAGCGCAGCGCTTCTGGACTCGGAACAGCAGCCTTAGAGCTGCGCAAACCTAAATCCGGTCTTATGAGCCATGCTTGAGGGCGCATGACTCTACTAACTGAGCGTCTAGACAAGAAACCCGTACTATGCTGCACCTCATGCTGATGAGCGGTACGCTGCTATAGGGTGGCGTAACGCTTATATAGGCAAGAGCCTGCTGAAGGGGTTTTTGATATCGCTCTCCCATTTTATATCTCTTCCTCAACGCTCTCTATTACTCTCTGTGCTGTGAGATGTCGAATTACTTGGACTTAAGGATCTCGGAAACCGATCTCGCAAACATGTGAGTCAATCATCTTCAAAGGCGAGACTTATCACCAAACTACTTCTAACAGACGCGAACTATTGTCGAGATCACCATCCAAGGCCACCATCAAGACGGATTCGAAAGCCTTGCCTCGAGTGGCAGGCCGTACTCCTGTTGTCGCTTTCAAGAGTAAGTTCAGAGTGCTATCGTCTGCATCGTATTCCATTTGGCTTAGATCTACTCCCTCAGAGCTCGTGATTGAAGGTTTACCCGCAGAAACTATCACAAATGCCAGTATCGTCATTGGTTACGGTCCCGTACACCGTCGGATCAACCTCAAGTATGAGCCTTGGACCTCAAGATGGATTTATCGAGGCAATGTCGAAATGTACGTAGGCATCAGGAGCCGAACTGTAAAATTCAGATATGATTCTAAGTTGAGGCTTAGCTGGCTCGACGAAGATTCGGAAGATATCCCGAACGTTTCATTCGACCTTTGGTGTACTCGCAGAAGATTCATGCTACTCGAGAAGGCTTACAACGTAGCCGCGTTGCGAGTGGATGTGGATCAGCTTAAGGCTCTCGAGGAGTCATTTGTGTCGGTATGTTTAACCTCTACTTCCGTAACCCCGCCAGCTCATCATTATCATGTCAGGCGCTGGCACTGAAGGCCTCAAAGATGCCTCTGAAGGCGAACACGAAGCTCAGTGCTGTCCAGCCAAAGGGCGCAGAAAAGTCGGACAACGTCTTTCTATCCATCGAGGTTGAGAGGCAATTCGAGATTAATATCGAACTCAGGAAAAATGCGTTCGTCGGAATACTTCCGAGCTTCAACTAGAATGAGAGATTGGGTCGCGTCTTTATATAGTCACGTACTGCATCTTTTTTTCGGGTGAAGTTTTCGATGTGAAGAGCAATTGCATCGAACACAAGCCTCCCTAAACCTGCGTCTAACGCACGCACGCACACGACACTTTGGCGACCCGGGAGCTAAGGTTCTAAGTCACGCGTTACCTCCGAAGGTTATTTTCTCTCGAGCTGTAGTGATTATTACATAGTAGATTACTTAGCTATCGATACAGTTCCGCTGATAGCGCTCAGCGTATCATACGTAGCTATAAGTGATTGGTGAAAGTGAGATATGCATATGTGAAAATCGAAATCGAAGTAAGTCGCATGATGTAACCTGGTTCGGGGAGGAAACGGAACAAGTGGCTCAAATTCTCGATCCCGTTCCTCTAGCGGGTGGTTTATAGGGACCATTTAGCGGCTCGTCCCCCCGCTTCGACCTAGTACGAGGACCTTCAGAACCCCCGTCGGTGAGTGCGTCCTGCTTCCGCTTCTTTCCCTTTGCCTGCGACCTAGTATCCATCTGCCTGGTGCTCGCCTTGGATTTCGCGTCAGCTCTCGATCCCGCAGGTCGCGAAGGGGTGTCTGGGTCGGTACGGGCCGCTCTACTCCTCCGCTTGTGCGCTCGCTTGTCCCGTTCACTCACTTCTTCTCCGAGTTTGGGAGGTGCAACAGGCGTCTCGTCCGACACGATCCATCTGTAAAGGTCGAGAGCTTGCGTCAAGAGATCATCGTGATCTGGATCCCTGACGAAGGCGCCGATGCTGAACTCTTCATCGGGAAATTTCGCTTGGAAGCGAGCGGCGAGCGTGGCCAGAAATTCGCCGACATTGAAGAGCACGAAGAAAGGGTCCTGAGGGAGCCAAAGGATTTCGTTTGGATCGTAGTTCAGCGGGTTGATCTTCCTGTCTTCGTCAGGATTGGTGCGAACTTTCTGATGTTTCTTCTGGTGCTTGAATGTCTCGACGGGGGTTCGTTTTGAGGCGCTTTCGTTTAGCTAAAGGAACAACTAAGAGTAAGTCTTCATTCAATATTTGAAGGCTATGAGTTTCTCGGCACTGACAGGTTTCAGAGGGATATCGAAGGGCTTGATCCGAACCTTGAAGCGATAAGAACTTGTTTCATCGTCCAGTACTTGTGTCTCGGGCTCCTTGAAACTATCCTCAACGCGGAGACGTGATATTCTGTAGTCCTCGTTGCACAAGATACCTACCACCCGGTAAGGCCAATTTGCCGGAGGAAAGCGCTTTTAAAGCTTTCAGCTTGCGTTCGAGTTCCGGAATAGAGAGCGGGGGTGCTTACAGTGCGCCGTGGTTTGAGCTCTTCGGCAATTGCCTTGTGATACTGCTCTAAGGTGATTTTGTGTTCGTGATATTTTTGCCGTAATTTATAAAGTGCCTGCAAGTACGTCTCCATAGCGGCCATCGTCTGACTGTCGGGGACGATCTTGATGAGTCCAGTATCGATGGACCAGTGAATGTGAGAAACAACTAGTGACAAAAAGATCAGTGCCCTGTTTGAGTCGCCAATTCCTGATACGCACGAATCCAAAGGTTTAAAGAGGAGTGTATGTTGATCAATTCTTCGCCGATGGCCTCCATGAGCATCCTCAACTAACGAGACGCAGTCAGGCCATTTTTCAGCTCAGAAGACAAAACGGCGACTCACGATCTCGGGATCACTTGAGACTGGAAGTACGTGGCAAAGATGCAAGGCACACGATCCCAGGGTGAGGTTGCCAAGTCCACCGTACAGATGCATAGCGGCCAGTTTGTGAAAGACGGTGGGCTTGTTGAACGCTCTTCCTATCGCCCAGATCTGTGGCGTCGGGTCGAAAATCTGAGTCTCGTCTTTCTTCCGTTTGTTTTGAATGGGGGTAGTAGAAGTAGTCGGAGGTTGATTAAATATTCCAGACCCGGAGGGTGAGGCGTTTGTTAGACGGACATTCTGTCCCACCATAGGCACTCGACTTTCAATGCCAGCGGTTGGCTGATCATCGGGATGATCGTCTGCAAGCGGCATCAGCTCGATGTCATCCAATGCACTAGGTTCCTGGTCTATAGCAGCATCTGAAGTAACGTCCGGAGGAGGGTATACAAATGCCGACGGTGTGAATATCGAGAAGGTGCTTGTTTTGTTGCCATTAGGTCCTTGAAGTGCACCCCGAAGTGGTGAATCTTCCAAGAGCCCTGAAGCTTCTGTGGAAAATGGGGGGAGTTCAGCATCCATCGCGAGGCAGTGTGATTAAGGTTCGACTTCACTGCTAGTAGCTTGTGTCTTATATGTAGTGCTGTATTGGTCAAAGCAACCAGTACCGAGGGGGGGGGAGCCGCCGCGAGGCTGGGATTTCATTGTCCGGGACACAATAAGGTCAAGACCACAATGGCATAAGTGCCAATCCCAAATCTTTTTAGAAACAAAAAGCAGGGGTTTCGTCAGCGACAGGGTAGCCTGAACCTCTCTGACTGTAGATCAAAGTCATTCGAATGAGAGTTTCCTTTGAAAGCAGTAGGCTGTGGTTAGGATCTTGAAGCTTGAGATTGAATATTCAACTTGTAGTAGTAGCCTTGACACCAGCGGAAGTATGACGACCTGACCAGTGCCTTATGGCACTGGCAGGTACACGTTAGTCTTGTAGAGGTTTGTAAGTGTCTGTAGATAGTATATACGAATAAGACAACATGGCCACCATGTGATGACGTACCGTTAGAATCGTTAGTGCTAGCGAGTGTGCAGCAAGACGTGAACAGACTGGTTGTGCCTGGAAATGGTATCCTCAGATGCTGACAATACCTCGTTAGATTGACCGTACATCATGGGAGGGTGGCTAGATGCTAGTGAGATGGCATCAGAACAATGCAAACTCACTGTAGAAGATAACAATTAACATATCACAACTGCGAGAGAGGAGGTGGCCCCCAGTCTATTGGGCGTATGACCATGAGATGGCCAGGACACACCGGATTGAAGGGACGTCACCACAAACTTCTCAGTGCAAGCACCTCGGAGTTGCACGGGCCGGGTCCGGATTTGTCGTAGTCCGGGTACGGCAAATATTCCCGTGCAACCGCCAAGGCGCTTGCGCTGAAATCTTTGTTTGGCCCTCCAAATAAGGACCACACGCGCACTCTTTAGGTGCCGTCTGCCTCTCTTGACATTCGACCCCCACCACTGTGGACGAGTTGGTCACCGAAGGCTCGTCAAGGTCATTATCG
>JANHQD010001104.1:0-88570 GCA_024721195.1 Marasmius sp. AFHP31
AGTACGCTTCCGCCTATACCCTTAATAACCCGCGTTGGCTCACATTCCGTTCCCTTACACAGACATGGCAGGACACGCTATATCAATGGGAGTGTTTGGATATGCTGGCTACTGGGCTTACAGATGGGATATTAAGTCCGCAGAACTCATAGCACAGAAGCAGGCTGAGATTGCGGAACAGCAGAAGTTGCGGGTAGCAAAGGCAGAAGCGATAGCTGAGAAGCTCATGAAGGAGTCAGACTCATGAACGTGTTTTAAAGGGAACAAGGTGCGTATGGTGACACTCCGTATGAAGGATCTGGTGTTCTAACGTTGTTTAGTCTAGATAGAAGTCCGTTGGCGGGACTGTTACCCATTTCTGTACTTCATCGCTTGATTCATTTTGCACCCATAGGTCGATTCGTATAAGTACTCCAGTTCCTTCAGGTGTTCAGGTTATGCATGCGGTAACCAAGTGAGGCATGTCATGTCTTTAACACAGTGAAAAGAAGATCACCGACACGGCATCAGCCATACGGTATACCTGACCGCTACTTGCAATATCATCGGGCATTCAAGGAGTTGTGAAGGATGTAGGCCGGCGCGCTCGTGATGAATGTTTCGACATCCAGTGCCCGACTCGAAGTTACATGCTTACTCGCTTTGCAGTCCTCATTAACCCAGTGATAGTTGTTTGCCCGTTGTAGGCGATCGTTGGTCCCGCTGTCTGCCTCCCAAGGCATGGCGTAATGCAAGCTGTAAATGCTATACCTGACAACCCTCCAAAACCGCGGTGAGTCCTACGAACGGAATCTTGATGAGATCCATCTCACCAACGCTTTTTCCTCATTTAGACCCTCGTCATTTTCTGACACTACCAAGCAGGATGTTGTCAGGAACCATGACGATGTTGACAAGAAACTGGGATGGAGTGGGAGCGGTCTATCACATATCATGATGCAACTACGTCCTCTAACGGTTTCGAGGACAACATGTTCACACCATTCGAGGGTAATCTCAGGTTTTTCCGTGCTCCTCCGAGGGGCAAATATCTGAAGAGGTTGCTCTTGAGGGGATCGTGGAAGCTTCTCGTTATAGGACACCAAATATTGCCTAAATTTTCCTTCGGGGGTATGCCCACACGCTCCTGTATCCAGTGTGTTATTCCGAAATTGAGAATCGACGAGCGTCGGCCTGTCATTTTGATTGTCTCTTGAAAGGGGACTTTTTTGTGCTTGAAACCCCTGTGGGACGCGCGGGCTGCCCACGGTTGACATTCTAACCTTCGAGGGCAAGGACCCCGGACTAAGAATGTAAAGCTCTTCAAAATGGTAATGAACTGGTGTAGATCTGATGACGAGTGAGATTATAATTGAAGGTTTCCCCAAGAGGATCGTGCCTCGAGTTGCTTTGCCCATGGGAGAATTGTGACAGGTTCAGGTGACAGGTGTGACATGGAATTTGATGCACGTTTTCCAGGTTTCTTTTATCCCCAATCTTGCCCCCCCAAACGGCCCCATACTTCGCTGCCTCTTGCCCCCATGTCGAGACGCGCTCGACGCGAGGCTGTTTCGTCCCTTTCACTCGTGCTACCACGTCCTGAGCTTCCTCATCGCCGTTCCTCACTCCTTTCCCAAGGCTCAGTCACCTCCCCTCAAACTCCAAGGAACTCGGGCTGCTCCTCTCCAAGATGTCAATCCTGGTTGATGACGAGCAATGCCAGCAACAGGAAGAGTACAGATAGTTGGAATAGTTCGAATGCAGACTTTGGAGAGGAGTTTGAGGCAGAATGGAAGCCAGAGCAGATCTTGCTGCTTTCGCGGGTGCGCCTTGTTCTTATGGGTCGAGAATATGAATTATTTTCTAACTGCCACGGTCTGCCCTCCAGACTCTTGACGCTCTTCCAGCACATTTGACTCCATTCAACGGTCCCATTCCACCCTCTAATCTCCTTGACAAGATTGCTCGAGGCGTCTCCAGTGCCAAAGGACCCAACGACTGGCCCCATTCTCTACGCGCTACTCGTGTCAAGCTCATAGAGATAGCTCGCCAGCGTGCTAAAGAAGACTCCGTGAAATATTCAAAATCTGTCGTGGACGAAAACGACGAGATTGGCTTATACACGCCCGACAGTGACGCTAGTATGGGTTTCTCGCGCAGGAGCTCATTGGGTGTCAGGCGTCCGCTCTACCGACAGTCTAGTATGGACTTTATGAACACGGAAGACCGGAAATTGACCAACAACGATAGTATAACTCGGTACGTGAATATCTCTATCTCCTATCCATCCAATTATTTTCCCCTCTTGATCGGGTGGCATAAGAACCTCAACTGAAAATATTTCGTAGCCTTTCAACTCGGCTGCAACGGACGGAAAACTCGCTTCCTGCCAACACTTACCATCCCTATACACGCTCTCGAGCTCGAGCATTAACTCAAGCTCACCAGAACGGGATGAACCGCCAATCTTCCTCGCCCCCTCGGCCTGAGCATGTTCCCTCCCTCATCAGTCCTTCAACTCCCAGCTCGTCGACTCTCAACAGTCTGTCTTCAATATCCACTTCTGCGGCCCGGCCCCGTCTAAGCAGGAGATCGGTCTCTTCTTTTACCAGTGATGTGTCGATGCTTAGTGGAAGCAGCAATGGGGAAGCACCTCTCAACAACCTTCTTCCCTCCGCCGTTGCTGGTGCCATTGACCCACGTATGCAACGGGTCAGACGGTCTGAGTCTTTCTGCGGACCTTCCCACCAGTCAAATCCCTTCTCTTCGTCAGCTCGAGATGGGTTTGCCTCGTCTGTGACACCACCACCTACTCGGCAGACGTTCAAGCGAGCCCCTTCTTATGGCACGTTGGCACAAGAGGCGCGAGACAGGGAGAAGGAGAAGAAGGCCAGTGGTATCTACCACCTCGAGGCGCGAGAACGGATGAACGCCAGCCCGTGTCCCTCCAGTGACGAAGAGGAGAAGATCAGGGACAAGCGAGCTAAGAAAGCGAGAGTTCCAGGAGCGAAGGCATCCAAACGGTTGGTCGCTCAGGAGAAGGAAGCGACCCCCACGGAGACACCGAAAAAGCTCAAGAAGGTCTCCTCCAAGGCTTCAGGTTGTGTGGAGAAGGGTTCGAAGAAGAAAACATCGGCATCGCCCTCGACCGTACCCGAGCCAGGCTCGAGCAACTCACTTATGGGAATCCGTCCCCCGCCGCGCATGAATCTCGAAAGGAACCCAAGTATGTTTGGAACGGAATTACCTCACCTCCATATTCCATCGGCCTCAAGCTCAAATCACCGCACATCATCATCGCGCTCAGTCGCGCGCTCTCCGTCCACTCCCACTCGAAGCTCCCGTACCCCTGATAGCGTACCTACCGATCCACAGCTTAAAGGAAGAACTCTACGTCGTGTAAAGCGGTTGGCTCCTGGGAGGAAAATTTCGTTTGGAAGCTTGGTTCCGCCGGCCGGAGAAGACTTGATTGAGGAGGATAGCGAAGACAACGGGAAGCTCCTCGGAAGTGCCTTCCAGCTGTCCTAAACACTAAGGGGTCACGTAAGGGAAAAATCGACCGCCTTTATTATTTGACTGTACCAACACAACCACCCACAACCCCACATTCTCCACCCTCAAGCAATCATCTTCCCCGCACAAAACCCTCTTGTCCACCTCCTCTCGGCGCTCGGCGCTGTACACATCTTACCATTTCTCATCACACTCATTGCTGTTCCATCTCCCAAACCATCTATCTGATATCTGTGCCCTGAATCGCGCATCACACGGATCCAACTCCGTCTGCTTTCTCATCTCATCCCTTCATTGTTTTTCAATGTTGTTGGAATATTGCTTTTTTATCGCACCATCTACATTATTCTCGCTTCTCTCGGGACAAACACCTCATTCATTTTCTGTTCCCTGCCCATACCTTCCCGTCCCATTGTACTGTCTGTCACCTGCTTCGCATCATACGTTCATTGCCCTTCCTTCTGCTCACTCCATCATCAATCTGCTAGCCGGTGGTTCGCACCCCACGGTGTTGACTCGGGGTAGTTCCTGCTTCTGCATCCATAAGCATAGTCCAACCATTCGCTTCCATATTCTTGCTCTCTTCCATCGATAAACTCCATCAGTGACCTGACACTCGTTTCCTGTAACCAATTTTCTTCAGATCGTACCATCTACATTTCCCGCTTTTTACCACCTGTCATCACCTCGCTCTTTCCCCCCCTACTTGCCCATTCATTCAGTTTCCTGCTGCATACGTGCTTGTTCATTCATTCTCGACTTTCCTCACACATATCTCATTCGCATCTATTCCTGACTAGTTCGCTGGGACGAGCGTGTATCACTACCTCGCTTCACTCCATCCAACACATTTATCTACCAGTTCGTTCTAATCCCATCTTGCAACTTGCTTTACCCATTCGATTGATTTATTGGTTTTTCGTGTCTCATATTCAGCTCTTCTCCATCTTCTTGTCCTGCGCTCCCTCCGACATCGTTCTCCCTCGCGTTATACACCACCCTATACCTCGCCCTTCTCAGAAAATTGGGTACTCTGCACCCACTGTTCGTTTCCTTTCTTGATTTTCGAGGACTCGTATTGCGGTCGGACTCATCGAGTCGTTTCGGACTTTCTCTCGTCATCCCCTTCAATATTCTTTGCACAGAACCTATTATTTACGTTTATCGCTTGGTTACTGGTCTGCAGTTGCTGTATATATGTACCATAACCTCATAACATTGACATTGACAATCCGCCTCACTGGAAATGCATTCTTTGCTTGATCTAAGGACCGGTACGGGGGACCTGGAACCCCGGCCTTGGGGCGGACCTCGGAGGGGCAAGTGCGCTGTCTAAGCGATTTCTGAAGCTGACTAACCGCCCTCCACCATTACCGCGGATTCCCTTTCTCATCCCCTTTGTTCTTTCTTGTAGGTGTCACTGAGTGAGACTTGATCAATACAAATATCGCGACATTTTACTGGGAACATGGCCTTCCCGTTCCCCGATAAATACTCGTCGCCAATCGATTCGCCACACACTTCAAACTTCCTCCTCTCAAAATTCGATTAGTACCACCAGTTCTCACACATTCACGAACACCAACGACAACACGATGAACGGCTGGCATCCCGGAGAACGAGTTATCCACCAGAAACTTGGGTTCAACATGGATCCCAACATCCAACGCATGTACACTGTCATCGCTGGGGATTTGGATCCTCACCATGCGGTGTTTCACACTACCTGCTTGCCTTTCCTACCGGTCACCACCGTTGACCAGGATGGCCGACCGTGGGGCTCCATTTTGGCAGCAGAGGACGGTTTGGCTGCGAAGGCTGGCGGTGGCAGGTTCGTCGAGCATCCCAGGTATACCGTCTTGACTGTCAATTCAAAAGTCTGGGTCGGCGATCCTTTACACGACACGATGAAGGCGTACAACTTCTCCTCCGATGATGGGAGGTCGTTGGAAGACGAGGGAAGCGATGGGATGCTCATCGCTGGCATCGGTATCGAGTTCACGACACGGAGACGGAACAAGTTCGCTGGGAAGATCACGAAGCTGAAGAAGACTGAGGACAACCATGTCGATATGGAGGTCTACGTGAACGAGTCTATTGGGTACGTTCTGTCTCACTTGCTGAAAAGTTTAGTTTGCTCATTGGATTGCGCCAGTAACTGCCCCAAATACATCAATGTCAGGTCTCTCGACGCACACCCCAACACGAACCCCCGCATCAAGTATCAAAACAAGAACATGGGTTCGGGCGACAGGCTTCCCGACGAGATCATCTCCATGATCACAAGTGCAGATACTGTATTCATCGGGACAACTTACAAGGCCAAGGCCCTTGACAAGTTCATGTTCCCTTCTCATGTCGGAATGAACCAACGTGGTGGTCTGCCTGGTTGGATACGTGTGAAGCCCTCGGACGGCAGAACGGTCTACGTTCCAGACTTTTCAGGTCAGTGTTTTCGGGTGTTCTTAGAGCCTCACCCATTCTAAAGTGTATTCGCGCGTCCTCTATAGGAAACCGTATCATGACGTCTCTCGGGAACATCGAAGCTACACCATACGCCTCGCTCACGTTCTTGAACTGGGAGACTGGCGATATCCTCTACATTACGGGAGATGCAAGGAACCTCGTTGGTGCGGCAGCACAGAAGGTCATGCCCCAGCATCAGCACGCCATCTCAGAGGTCGTCGTGACAGGTTACACTTACGTCGAGGACGCTCTTACCGTCCGTCAGACCCCCGGTACCAAGCCGGACCGCAGCCCTTACAGCCCTCCCATCCGACTCCTCGCAGAAGAAGAGGGGAACATCACACGATTCGACGCTGAGGACGAGACGATCAGAGCTTCATTAGCATCTATCGATTTGTACAGCGATTCCGTTGCGACGTTCACCTGGGAAGCGACGAAAGAACTCGACATCAAACCTGGCCAGGCCATCATTCTCGACTTGAAACCGTTTTTGGGCACTGTGCGGTACCAGCATATGTCCGCCGGACAGCCCTCGTCGGTAAATGATGATCGAATTCGTACATGGACGGTCTCGTCTTCTCATTCGGCCCCGACCAAGCGTTTCCAGACGACGATGAAACTGAAACAGGGCGGAACAGCGACGACGACGTTGTTCACCATCGCTCACAAGTTGAAGCAGCTCAGACCAGAGTTATTGAGCGACGCCAAAGAGTTGGAGTTGGGCGTCCGGGTTGCAGGGATTACGGGAGAGTTTTCGCTTCCGAGCGTTGACGCCCCAGTCAAGAAATTGCTTTGGGCTGCTGGTGGAATCGGTTTCACACCGTTCATGAGTATGCTCGAAGGGTTATCGCAACTCCCGTCGAAGGAGGTTTGGGATGTCGTCTTGTTGCTCTCCTCGCGGGAGCCGGAGGTCCTTGTTCCCATCATCTCTGCTATCCAGGAGAAGACGAACGGACGTGTCAAGCTTTCCCTAGCCGTCTTCTCCAAGGAGTCGTTCGACACCGACGTCTCAGCTTACGACTCTTTCGAGCGCCACAACGGACGGTTGACGACTGAATTCCTCTCGGAATCGCCTCTGTTGTCCGACGCAAAAGAGAGGGAGGCCTTCCTCTGTGGCCCCATCGAGTTCGAGCAAACCGTCGTTGAAGGTCTCAACAAGATTGGAGTACAGACCGCTAACATCCATCGGGAGAAGTTCTTCTACTAAAAGTTTATCTTAGTTGTACTGTATCATATCCTCGCCCTGTTACCCCCAGTCCCGAACCTTAATTTTGAGGATGTAAGTAGAATAATGCATATACCGATGTCCATTGGCACCGTCCATGATCGATGTGCACACGTCCGGGTCGGCCGACCTTGAGGTCGCCAACAAGCTGCTTGTTTTTACGCTGCGTACTCCCGCGCCCCGGAGTTCAAGAATCTAAGAAAAGGTGACGTGAAGGATCTAACTCTGATAGTGAATGCGTGAAGGCCGAATATCTTCCATGAGGAGCGAGGAATGGAGAAGTGAAGTAGCTAAGCCAGAATAAGAAACGTGAAAAAACTCATGATAAACGTCCAACACAAGGTAGACAAGAAAAAAACCGTCCAAATCCACCGATGCTCGTATCGCTAACGAGAGGTTGACTCGTCATTCCCATTATTCACTGAGTCGTGTTCTCTTTGACCTCCGGACGAAGCTGTCAGGGGATGATTCGGCACCAGGGGAGGATGCGCGTCTCTTGAGACTCGTACGAGGACGGCGTCGCGAGGCTGGGCGTGTGGGCGATGAGGCTACACGATCAGCAATCTGATACGGCGTGGAGTAGCTAGTACGAAGAGTGTGACGCTCCAGTCCTCCGATACGAGGTGATGCAAGAATTGCTGATACAGAAGAGGGAGGAGATGAGGATACAAGTGGCGTAGCACTGGCAGAGGCAGGTGACGATCCGCAGGCGTTGGAAGAGATACCGGCTAGTGGGGGAGAACTCGAGGAAGAATGCATAGAGAGAGAGGCAGAATTATTGTCGACCACCATCGGCGAAGAGGTTACATAGCGAAGTGGGCTTGAGTCGAGGGACTTGAGTGCGACTTGCTCAAAAGGGTAAGGAACTCTGAGAGGAAGAGTAGTGATTTTTGTTGCAAACGAATCCGAAGACGATTTGACACGTTCTTGAGCGGATGACGATGTTGGGGAGTGCGAAATCATGTGCTCTCGACGATTGATGTTACAGGCCTTGAAGTTAGATGAAGCGAGCCCATCGTAGAGCAGAGCAGGATCAATAGCCATACAATCTTCTGACTGTCAGCGAATGTGTCAGTTCAGTCTAAACGAGTTTATGTTTTTGATGATTTTGCGCACGTTGATGGGGATGAGGCTCTCGGCTTCTATGTAAGGGCCGCCATTCCAAGTATTTTCAACAATAGATGTCCGCTTTCGTGTACTTCAGAACCACGAGGAATATGCGCAGGTCGATTAAGACCTACCGTCGAAGAGGCATCCTGTGTTTCCGGAACGTTACCACCACTGCCTGGCCGGAAACTCGGCGAAAAACCCAGGTCATGAGCATTCCTGTGGGCAAGGCCATGCTCAAAGGGCTCTAGCAGCTCCCAGCTATTCCTTGGATACAAATTCGGCCAGATGCCAGGCCCGGCGTATCTTCGAATGAGCTCCATGACACCCAACGAAGGTTGATATTGCGAACGTCGTGACGGAAAGCACAGCGAGGCAGAAGATGTATCTTGGGCCATGAAGGGAAGTCTATACATCTCGTCTCCAGGCTTTGGGGATCTAACGTTGATCGCTGGTATCGTATGATCCTCTGCATACTTGTATATTCTACGGGGCTGACGTTTTTTGTCGATTACGGGAGCAACAGGTGGATCTGAATGAGGATTTTGGTTTTGATCGTGATATTGAGTATGTTTGAGAGAATAAGACGACATCATTGGTCCTGGATGAATCAATGAGGTGAACGACGGATTAGCAGATGGTCGTCGAGGGTGAAGACGCGACTTGTTTACGCGTTGTTTGGACGTGTAAACAATTGAGTCGAATTGCGGGGGAAATTCGCTTTAGTTCCCAACAATCACCACACCCTTCGATGGCCCTTACAAAATGTCCCGCTAACATACAAATTCTTCCCACTGGCATTTGGCTGGTATGACCCTTCGCGGCTGAGTAGCTTCGAAGGTTGATTTGAGCGTCGTTTGCAATTGGGTGCATGTGAGTTCCTTTTCTTAGGCTGGCTAGGTCTGACCACGCAAAGGAGACATCCACAGAGGAGGGCTACTCGAATACAGTACCATGCAAGAACATTATCAGACCATGTCACTGCACAAGTTCTTAGCTCCGATTTGCTCGAACCTCCTGGCCCATCGGTCTCGGCGGAATCACTTTTGTAAGGCTAGTCTGTCATGACAGTGGGAATATATTTCCTTGATTCAAGAATGGAGTACTAATCTGGACTAACCGATCCTATCAGATCACCTGCACGACTTGAACATTCGAGCTCATAGGCAAGAACATGAACTCATACCCATTCTCTATCAACTGCGGTCTATTGCTCTCTCATATCTATTGTCCATACATTGGTAACTGCTTCCGATGCAAGCAGCGCTCTTCAACTGAGCTTGAGGCTGGATGAGCACATGCCAAAGAGCATATATGTTTCTGCTCACTAGTTTCCCATCCTGCTCGGGGCGAGGGACGCGCCGAAAACACTGAATGATTTTGACAGTTCTACATACAGCATCCCAGCGCTATGCAGCTCACAGCGTCAACAACAGCTGTCCACTTCTTCGACGCACTCTTCAATTGCCGTCCCACTACTACCTTTGGATGGAGAGCGGGTATTCAGCCCAGAAACCCGAACTCTTCGACTTTCTTTGCTCTGGAACACATAAAAGGCGTCTAGGATGTAGTCTCGCTTCAAGCAAATCTTCTCTCTCGTCGAGACATACTCCCAGTTTTATTCTACTGTCCTGCAAACGAAATGTCCAACAGTAAAGCGCTGCCCTCTTGTGTTACGTTCAACTCCTGACGTTTTTCGTTCAGACAACTCCAAACCGACCTTCAACGCCGTCATGCTACCTCCTGCTGCTCTTCCCAAGACACAGGCCGATGGAGTCAACTGGGTCAAAGCTGTATTCGCCCAGCTCAATACTCCACTTCCCGGAAAAGGTAGCGAAACCGCGCTGACAATGGTCACGAATAACAAAAATCATGTTACTATCGGTAAGTCGTGGTTTGATTTGTCGATGTCTCAAGCCTATCGATTAACGCCCCTCCAATGCAGTCCTCACTCCCGAGTTTGCCTTGAACGGTCACCCCTTTCCAGAAGGGAAGAGCCTCGACTTCGACGCAGGAGTCCCGCTCGACCGCGCCGTTGACAATGCAGTTCGTGCGGAGACCCAGCACCAGCTAAGTGCGTTGAGTCTGACGGTAAAGGGGCAGGTCATCTTTGCCATAAGCTCTGTCGTAGACACGGGCAGAGTCAACAAGGACAACAAGAAGGTCGGGTGCAACAGGATCTGTGTAATGTCCAACAAAACGCCCCTGGAGGTCCAATGTGTCTACAAGCTACGGGCAGCAGACATAAGCGGCGGCCTGGTTCCAGCTGACGGTTGGGACTTGAAGCAATGGGTTATCTCGGACGGCTGGAGCGAGTTCGCCGACCGTACGATCTCCAACAAGCGTCTTGGGACCGAAGGCCGCCTCGCCGAGTGCACTTACCTGCTGAAGGAACTGCAGGTCGGTGGCCAACCAATTGCTATCGCATTTGGCACATGCCTTGACTCCATGCTCGAGTCTTACCCCGGGACGAACATCGTTGTCTTCTGTGGCGGCGACACAAACGAAGCAAAGATCCAGGACTCGTTCCGCCAGCTCCCTTCGGATGCGTCAAGTGCGATGATTAGCCACGACGGATACCTGATAAACGATACCGTGCAGTGGACCACCATGGAAAGACCTGCTGGGTATAGGAAATGGATCGGTACTGACCCAAAGACGAGGACGAGGGAAGACATCCCAAGTTACGCTGAAGTCGCGGTCAATACTCCCGAGGCTAAGCATCGGACTCTCGTCGTCACTCAGTCTCAGAATATCCCTGAGCGTCCAAAAATCCCTCAACTCGATCTTCACGCCATGGTTCACAATCTGTCTGACCCAGATCACAATACTCTGGTGGACATCTGCCAAAAGCAGCTATCGGCTGTCAATCAAACCGCTGAGCCTCTCCCCGCTTCTCCCATGGATATTCTCCGGCTCTACAACGATGCCAAGAACCGCATAGGCACGAAAAGCTTCACGCCCATCGCCGCCGTCGAGGACATCTTGAAGCAAAGCGTTATATCGTACCCCCAGAAGCCCATTCCTGAGGGCCCCTCGGCCTGGGTACCAAAATGGTGTACTCTTTTGTAGATGGACTGTTAGACACGGAGACGTGCTTTGATTTATGTGTGTAAGATCTTAGTTATTCGTATCACACGGAGCTCTCTATGTATGCCTTTGATGACCGACCTTTGTATATAGTTTCAAGATATGATGCCTGGCTCCTGGTGGCGGTGGTTAGTGGTGTTACTAATTCACACGATTCGTACCTTTTCCCAAACCAATTGCTCGGGTTCTTCGACCCTGCAACACTCGAGCGCGCAAATTCAAACTTCGAGGGCCACATGGCCGTTCGTCAAGCTGGGCTGATACGCAAGTCTCACCGGACTGGCCGGGGTCTTATACATCAATTAGAATAGCGACTCCGAGGTCGCAGAGCTCAGCCAAGTCATCACCAATCCAGCCATGGCCGTCTTGTATACATTGGCGATACCACAGGGGTTCCTACTATTCACTCAAGCGATTTTGACTTTGCTTGCGGCTTTGGTAGCTCACAGTGTAACCAAACGCGTTGTTCTATATCGGAGCACACAACATCTAGCGGGACCTCCGTATGCCGGGTTCGTCGCTGGCAATTTTAAGGAGAGCCTTGATGATGTACGCGTTCTATTCACAGAAATAGCCACCTCTAATCTCTAGTGCTACAGGAAAAAGCGGTTGTACCAAATCAGTGGATAGCAAAGTACGGGAAAGTGTTCAGAACGTGGGGATTATTGGGGGTGAGTATTGTTGTTTCGAATTTTATGAAGACCTGTTGCTCAACTTGGCTTGGTATCGTGTACACTTCTATAGGCAGCGAACGTGTATATGGCCGATTTGAAGGGGCTTAGCCATATACTCAAGCACGATACCACGGGTTATATGAAACCCGACTATCTGCAGTTCATGTTGAGTCGTGTTACTGGTCGTGGTGAGCTGGTTTCAACTCCAAAATATACCTTTTACCGGACACTGACGGATTGTTGCGAACCGGTTAAGGGTTGCTCGTCGTGGACGGAGAAGACCACAGGAGGCAGGTCGGTATATATAGTATATCTACGATTCTACTACTAAGTTGAGCTTATTGGCCCCTGTAGCGCAAAGTCATGGTGACCCCTTCCTGCTCATTGATCTGAAACAACTTGAGCTTACATGGAAATAGAACCCAGCATTTGGGCTCGCCGAGATCAGAGCACTTACCGAAACCTTCCTCGAAAAATCGTTCGAGGCAAGTTGACCACTCCCAATTCATCAACTGATTGGACTGACCATCCTTTAGCTCCGAGATTCATGGAAGTCGTTGCTTGAGAACAGCAACGTTTCGCGTGTCGAGGTCGATGCTCTTCACTGGCTGAGTCGAGTGACTGTAGACATCATTGGACAAGCAGGTCGGTGAGCCCCAACACTCTATCCTACGTGATTCTCACAGACCTCCTGCAGGCTTCAGTTATCAGCTCTGCGCAGTATCCGGAGAATACAATGAAGTCAACGAAGCATTCTCAAAAGTCTTCGCGACCGGAAACTTCTTCACCCCTAACCTTGTCTTGAAATTGATGTTTCCGAGGCTGAGAGGGTTGGTGAGCTTCCAAATTGACACTTCTCCTTCATTGCTAGTAGTCATATTCTGATATTTGTGCGTACATCCCTAGCCTGAAACAGACGGCGGTTTCCGTCGAGCCCAATCCACGACATCTAGGATCGCGAGAGAGCTCTACGAACGTAGTAAAACAACGGTTGAAAAGACTGGTTCATCTCATGAGCGAGACCTCTTCTCACTATTGATCAAGTCCAACATGAGCATGGATGTTCCTCCGGGACAACGCATGAATGAGGAGGAGGTTTTGGCCCGTAAGTGTCAGAATACTAACAATGGACGGCCTGACTAACGGACTTCCTCAGAGGTACCAACCTTCTTGGCTGCTGGCCACGAAACGACAAGGCAAGCCCGCTTCTTCTTACGCTTCCTACTACGTTTAAGCTGACGGAGGTACATAGTACTGCAACGACATTGGCGTTGTACCTACTCTGCACAAGGCCAGAGGTACAGCTACAGCTTCGGGCAGAGCTCTTATCAGTTCCTACAGACTCGCCGTCCATGGATCAACTTAACGCCTTGCCATATCTCGATGCGGTCATTCGCGAGATCCTTCGCATCCTGTCCCCCATTCAGACCACCGTTCGAATAGCAATGAAGGACGACGTGATACCATTGAGCCAGCCGTTCGTGGATCGATACGGCAAACAGCATGATCATCTAGAGTATGTTTCCTTACTCGTCCTGAGAGCACTTCAGAATCACTTACTTGTGCGTCGCGTTCAGAGTCAAGAAAGGACAGCCAATTGTTGTTCCTATCTTGGCAATTAACAAGGACAAGTCCCTATGGGGCGAGGACGCTGAGGAGTTCAAGTACGTGCTAGTAGTCACCCACACAATGCCTTTTTGCGCCACCTTTTGATTTCTTGACTCCGGTGTAGGCCCGAACGTTGGGAAGAGCTGCCCAAGGGAGTGAGCTCCATACCGGGCGTATGGGGAAATATGATGACCTTCCTAGGAGGCCCGCGTGCCTGCATCGGGTGGCGATTTACAATAGTCGAGTAAGTGCAGATTCATTCTCACTTGGATATCCCTGAAAACGATCCCTTCCATATTACTATCAGGACCAAAGCCCTCATCTTCACACTTATTCGGGAATTTGAGTTCGAGCTGGCCGTTCCTGAAGCTGACATTCTCATCAAGAGGGGGTTTCCAGCCCATCGGCCGCAAGTGAGGGGGGAAAAGGGTGATTGTATGCCACTTATTATTAGGTCGGCGAAGGTCTGATATCCAGAAGTACTTTACCCATAAATACTGTATCAACTTCCAGACAGTTATTTCGAGGCCAACTTCAAATGAGTACTATTGCGTCTAAACTTCTTCAAATATCAAGTAGAGGGCACAATTTTGACACAAATTTCAGTTAAACTACCGTCAAGACTGGAGGCTAAAGCCCCGGACAGAGTAATATTTGAGGACAAGATTACAACTATAATGGTACAGATATTGCGATGACGGCGTGAGTATGGTGCGTCTAGGCTGATATGCGACGGGGAGTTGCTCTATGGGGAGTCTATACACAAGAACAGGGGTATATATATCAGAAGGCTTGTTGAGCCTTCAATCCAGGAAGTGCCCCACGGTCGTCGACCTTTGTGAGACCTCTATAGTGCAGACTGTCCGAGCTTGCAGCCCGAGACAGTGAAGGCGTGTGCAAGGGAGTGTCGGCGGGCGTAGGAACCGCGGAGTCGGGATATGGACGGCCGGTAGGTTGGGTGATGGAGAGGGTGACGGAGCCATCGAGGTTTCGGGACGCGGTGACGAATGAAAGGTCATCGACCAAGAAGTCAGGTTCTTCCTTTTCTAAGGCAGCACGCTTATGTGAAGTGCAGGTAGCGAGAACCATGCAGCCGGCGGCTTTGCCTGCCCGGATACCTGTCGGTGCGTCTTCGACAACGATACCTGAATAGTACCATGAGTGAAGATTCCTCAGAAAAGAGTTCAGATAACACTTACATGACTCCGGTGGAGCGTTGCTGAGTTTGGCGCCCAAAAGATAGGGATCGGGTGCGGGCTTGCCGTTTTGGACGGATTCAGCTGTGACGAAGTTGACCGGTGTCTTCAAACCGGCAGCAGGAAGTGCCTTGGAAGCGTAGAAATGTGTTGCTAGGCAAGTCAGACTTACGGCGACAGAAACTGATACGGAGGCTACTCACAAGAAGTGCACACACTCCACCCTTGGTCGGCATCGACCCGCCCACCTTGGATGCCTGCCAGGAGAGCCTTGACTCCGGGAAGTGCGACGATACCTCCGCCCTCTGCTTTGCTGGCATTGGTGAGTATGGCCTCCTCGAAACGTTGAACTTCCTTCTTGAGAAGCTCCTCGTCAGTGATCTTGCACCACTTGCGCAACGCGTCGATGGTGCGATAACCGTGAGCTGAGTGAAGGATGTCGTCAAGGTCGAGGAATTCATAACCCGTCTGCTTCAGGAGATTCCACGCGGCAGTGACAGCAGGCGAAGAGTCGATAAGAGTACCATCCATACTAAACAACGGGCGATCAGTATGGCGCCGAATTGAAGCAGATGTGAAGGCTTACTCAAAGAGGACGGCCTTTGCGTCCACCTGAACCATCAAAGGTGGCGATGGCGGGGCAGATGAAAGGGGAGATTCAATGGTTGTGCCAGAGAGTGAGAAGACTTTGTCCATGATGATTGTGTCGTAGATGTGGGGAATGAGGACTGGGGGATTAGTTGTGCGGGCTCTTATACTGGAATTGTCCGTGCTAATGGAGAGGGGGCCATGATGTTGCGTAAAGACAGAAAAAAATTAGAAAAAATTGAGGGTGAAAGTGGTGGCGCCGGAAGGTGGAGGTCCATACGCGATGGATACATGTCGCCAACTTGTTGAGATAAAAGCTCCATCGGATAAAAGATGACAGCAGAAAGGAGCCCAATCAGCCCAAAGGAGTTGGAAGAGATAGATACTTCCGAGAGGTGCCGGGAATCGGCAATAGCCGCGGTATGCGAAAGGCGGCGACAAAAGGCGTTGCTGGATGACGTTCTTGCTGCGCCACCAGGCCCTGTAACGCCACTCAAGCAAATGGAATTAGCCGAAAAAAAGGCCGTAACCTTCAAACACTGATCATCGATCATGGCGTAAAAACACATCCAAAAAGATGCCTTCAGAAAAAAAACATTCACAAAAATTTTGACGTTGTATCCACCCCCGGAGTTGTAGGGGTTGTCGGTATCCATTGGGTCTTTGGAGCCCTTGACTTTCAGTGCCGAAAAATAGCGTTATCCTTGATCCACTTCGGTAATTTTGGAATCTCGATAAACACGTTTCCGTGCCCTATATTATCTCTGGAAATTTCAGTCTCCTTCAGCTTAACGTCTTCCCATCATTTTCAACATGTCTGACTCGCCTTCAACATCCCCCCCTCGTTCTCCTTCCCCAGAATCTACATCCCTTCCTACGCCGGACAACTCACGTCCTCCATCACCTCTTCTCAGACCGCTTCCACCTTCCACGCGTCTATCCAGCTCTCATGGTCTTCCAAACAAGCCTCCGCATCCCCTTTCAAACGCCATCAGCGGCGCTAGCATGACCTTCACCGCGTTGAGTAACTCTGCGCGAAAAAAGCGAAGCGCAGCGCTTCCCTCACCTCCAGATTCAGCATCCGCGAGTGGCCCCCCTTCACCGAAACAAGCGGCCTCCGACGATGAATCAGACTCAGCACCTCCTCGCCCACCTCCAATGCGTCGGACGTCGTCTGCAGCTATGGAGCCTTTCATCACCAAATTTGACCCGTTCCAACCGACTGAGTTCGTTGTGGACCCCAAATCTGGTCATAAGTCTCCTGCACGGCTGGAAAAGGTTGCCATCGTTGGCAGTGGAAGCTGGGGCACTGCACTCGCCCGTGTTGCTGCTATCAACGTCGCAGAGCGGGAAGGCTTCGACCCCGAAGTCAAGATGTGGGTACGAGAGCGTGAGGTCAGTATAGCTTCTGCCTGGCCCGTGTACGCCCATGCTTACCTAAATTTGCTTTTTAGATCCCCGGGAAAGGACTTCTAACTGAGATCATCAACTCGACTCACCAACACGAACGATACCTCCCTTCTGTCGAGCTCCCCGAGAATCTCGTTGCCGTAGGGGAACTGAAAGAGGTCGTTCGCGGCGCCACTTTGCTCCTTATCGTCGTTCCTCACCAATTCCTCCCTGACGTCCTATCGGAACTTTCCCAGCCTGGCGTCATCTCACCCAGGGCTCGCGCTATCTCCGCGATCAAAGGTGTCGACGTACGCATTCGTGGTGAGGCCGACGCAGACATTTACACCTTCCCGCAGGTGGTCGAGCAGGCTCTCGGTATCCCTTGCTCCGCTCTAGGCGGTGCCAACATTGCATTGGACGTCGGCAAGGGCGAGTTTTGCGAGACCACCATCGGTGTCCCGTCCTCTAAGGATGCCGCTCTTTGGCACGCCGTCTTCGACTCCCCAGCATTCCGAGTACATCCCATCGAGGATGTCGCAGGCGTTTCGCTGAGCGGTGCGCTCAAGAATGTTGTAGCTATGGCAGCTGGTTTTGTCGACGGCATGGGCCTCGGCGGGAACACAAAGGCCGCAATCCTGAGAATCGGTCTCTTGGAAATGAGTACCTTCACCCAGGAGTTCTTCCCCGATTCCAATCCTCTTACGTTCAGCCACCACTCGGCAGGCATGGCTGACCTTATCACAACTAGCTTTGGTGGACGTAACCGCAAGTGCGCGGAGGCGTTCATTAAAAGCAGGAAGGAATACGGCGGAGAAGGCGAAGGGAAGAGCTTCGATCAGCTCGAGAAAGAGTTGCTGAATGGGCAGAAGCTACAGGGTGTGGCGACTGCGAAGGAAGTCTATGACTTCCTCAAAGCGAGGCATCGTCTCGAAGGGTACCCTCTCTTCGAGAAAGTATACCAGATCAGTTTCGACGGCCTCGACCCTAGAAAGCTCTTTGAGGATCTGTAAGCTCGACGCCATTTTCTTGCTATTTCTTTTCCACTTTACCTTTAGTCCCACGCAACTCGATACCTGTATATATAGCCCCTCTGGTTTCTTGCATCCCGTCTTGCATTCACAACTAGATACAATCCAATCCAAGTCACTATGTAGTCATTAGTACATTGTATACCTCTTTAGAGACTAGACTTCAGTCTTTCCGCGCATATATGTATGTCGAACATAACCTCGTTCGTAGAAGATATACTCTTAATTAGTGTCTGAAACTAATAGAGACCGGAAGCTTCTCACCTACCAATCGGAAATTCGCGATTTCACTGCTCGATACTTCGGGGTTGGTATAATGTGTTGGGCCCTGTTGGGCCTAGTTGACCTGAACCTCGGGCTAGTTTTGCGACTGGCGGCGACATCCTCGATCTTTCTCGATCGGCAGGGATCAAGAAGGTTCCGCGGGTTTTCACGATGTGCCTGAGCAGTGAGAATGGACGGATATGCGGCGTCGCCTAGCGTTGCCTTGAAAGTTGGTTTGGAAAGTACCTCCTGAAAACGAGTTTTCTTGGCCCGATGGTGTAAACAGTAAAATTCATCGATGAGCACCACAAATTCAATACCACCCAGTATGCCGCTCAGTGCCGGACGAGCTATCGTAGGCTATCGTTGACTCTCGTATGGATTTGTGGATCCCTGTCTGATTCTAGATTCTGCACATTGGAATTACATAGACCCGTCTCAACCGAATATTCAGACCAGGGTTCAAAACTCGAACGAAAGGAGGGGTGAAGAGAATTTCGACACACTGACAGAACTCGACTGACTCCGTCTTGGTATTTTGATTGCAAATAGCTGCTCCAAAGACCCCGAAGGGAGGGAACGTTTGTTTTCCGGTTGCATGTTGTAACATGCCAGTCGCTATCCTCCGATCTCTTCGTCGCCCTGTTTCCCGAGTATGTTTCGAGGCGAGATGCTTCACAATAAATGCTCCAGACCTCGACTCGGCACCTCTGTAAGGTGGAGGCCGATAGGCCAGAGTAGATACGTTTCGTTGAGCTTTCATTCTCATCCGTAATTTTGTATAGGAAAGATACGCACTTTCATAACCCTCGACCCGTAACGTGTTTCCGAGACTCCGTATAGATGAGTGCTCCAACGCATATTCCAGCCGTCCATTGTGCCTTTGAACGCGTATCTTTTCTGGAATGAAACTTGCGCCGATGCCGTAGGTCGGTGACTCGAGCTCATTATCTCTCCACCCTCACGGTTCGAAATATACAGACTCCATATGCCTTACACTCTTCCGGCGTGTCGGGTCGTCCGTGTGTTGGAGTGAAAGGCCGCCTTATGCTTCATTGCTTCGCTTGTGCGATACGGAGTTCTGAGACAGGTCGAAGGTTATGACAAGAATCTGAGTTTGAGCGCTTCTCTCTGGTGACTGACAGGTGACCGGCAAAGTTAGCCGGATCAAAGCCGGTCTCGTCGGAACGGGCAGCCAATCACAATTTGTGTAATCCTTGCCATGGAACGGCGACTTCGAGGACAGTGTAGACCGTGCGTACAGTTCGCCGCCTTTTGGTGCCCACGATGAATATCACAGAAGACCACACGAATATACGAGGTGGCCTCACCATAATCATGCTTGACACAGCACCTTCAACTCTGGTGGAACTTCGTCAGTAGTACAGTAGGTTGGGTGACGGCCTGCCACTCGGGCTATTGGTCCCTTCGATTAATGCCCAGGCGCCCAGGCCCTACGACCACCAGGCACTTCACCGACATGTCATGCATCATGTTCTGAGTGATGTCCTGCTCACAACAAGCGTAAGAGTGACGGGGAAGTTGGTAGTCACACGATAGTATATGATGCTAGTGAAGTTGAACCGTATCGCTAAGGAATGCTAGACGTGCAGGGGTCCCCTGTCCTCATCAACGACATGACCCGTAATTGAAGAGCCTCCGTTTCGGCAGCGTAGCACTGTGGCCACGTCTAGAAGGACAAATCAATAGTCAGTCTCGATGAACAGAATGATCCATGAAATTAGGTCGATATGTAGACGTACCTCGAGCCACTTCAACAGCTTCGTTCGACGTTGCTCAATCTCACCAATCGACATTCCAAGGCATAAGTCATCTGTAGGGAGTGAGAACAATATCCGACATTGGGCTAACAGCTCGGCACTAAAAGCACAATGCTGGAGAAGCGAAGAATCCACCAGGGCTTTGAATACGTCGTCCCTCATGGGTCTATCAGTAAGATCTGAGTAATAATATAGAGTCCTTGATACGAGAGCCTTCAATGCTCGCAGACAAGCTGCTACGTAACGTTCATGAGGGCGGTATGACGATGGAGAGTCCCCGTCCGAGTCACAACGGCAATCTGTGACCCTAAACGTGAAAGAGCTTGGAAGGTTCTTCAAAATCTTCCTAAAGGTCGGGGAATCCCAGCGGTTGTAACCGTTGAGTATGAGCACCACCGCAGTTTCGAAATAGTCCAAGTCAGCGCTGTCCTCCGAGTCTTCTGATTCTGACCGGTAACTCGACAATTCGATGTGAAAACCATTCGGTCGATTTTTGAAACGGTCAATGATACGAGGATGCAAGTCGCAAACCTGCTTGAAATTCAACTAAGCGCTGGAGGGACATCTAGACCAGAAGTTCGACGTACATTCGACCTTTGCAACCATGACACCAAGCCTCTGAATACTTCCTCCCAATTGGGGTATCCTTTGGTCAGGCCACCCAGACGTAGAAGCTCTATCTCCGGCCACCGGCACAAAAAGACCACGCTGACCTCCAACTTATGAAGATCCGCCAGGAGTTCTTGACTTGGCTGGGAGATACTCATACAGAAAGGAATACATTTGGCATATAGCGCTCGACGCTCGGGCTCGAACAATCTGAGGAAGCTGCAGAAAAGGTTGGGAGTTAGATGACATGAATGAAGGATCGATATGTCTTCTACCTGTACCGTCTGAGTCTCTCAGCTGAGAGGGCTTGTAGCCACCGTCGCGCGAGATTTTGAGTTTGAGCTGGTCGATCAATGAAGAAGATCCCGGCACGACACCGGTCGAAGAGACATTCTTCAAAGGAAGTATGAAAAACCCTGATTTCGTCCCAGCCACCTTGAATGTTAAGGACGGAGTGCATCCCACGCAGCGTCAGGTCCACTTCTCCCGGAGTCAAGTCCAGTACGATTTCAATGATTTCAGGAGAAGGTGGCAGATAGGGAGGGAGGATGAGAGTTGCAGCAAGAACTGAGAGCAGTTTTTCGCGATTAGGATTGACGGAAAGAATGACGTGATACAATCGATCGAGTTCGGGGAAGGGTGAATTCGACGTCTGATTCCCGGGTTCGTAGTCGAGAATAATGCGAAGTTGGTCCATGGGATTGGAATAAGCAAGCGTAACGAACTTCACGGCGGTGGCGGCGTAGGCAAATTGGCCAGAAGCCATTCGCACAAGCTGCATCAACTCCCACTCCGATGGCCAGGGAGATGGAAAGCGGAGACGAGAGTACTTGGGGGTGGTGCGAATGATCTGAAACCCATGGCGGAAATACTGCTCTATATCCTGATTCGCGTCGTTCAAATTCAGCACGATGCGTTGGGTCAATCGACTGAGATCCTCCCGACCAAAGGCTTCCCGAATCCATGCTTCCGGGCGACTGCAGATAAAGAATTTCAGAGGGGGGCAACTCCAAGGTGACTTTTCGAGGTAAGGAGACAAAATAGTCGATAGAACGCGCATTTGTGTGTCCTCATCGCCACATTCGTCGAGGCCATCTATAACGACCAAGTTGGGAGCCCTTCGTGCCGATCCCCCCTCGCATTGTTTCATCTGGAGATATGGATCCAAGACAAGTTCTTGAAACTGGTCTTCCAAGTTGACGTCCAGAATCGTTGGACGCTCGCCGATTTTCTGGTTGATGAAGGCCCGAAGAGAGGGTATATTCTCAATGAGGCCAAGCGCAATCGTCGGCACAAGGGCATAGGGATTGTTTCGCTTGGGGTCTGATCTGAAGAAGAAGAAAGACGCTACGAGTCCGTCTTTTTCGCAGGATTTGGCAACAGTCATCGCGATGGCCGACTTACCAATGCCTGCTGAACCGGAAAGCCAGCAGATCGGAAGTGACGGGTCGCTGGAGAGCCTCCATCTACGAATATTTTGGAGAGCCTTCACACGGGTCCCTTCTAAGCACTTCCCTCGGGCAAACTGATGTTCTGAGGTGTGAGAAGCCCCTACACCTGCGACTGCGACATGCAGAGCTTTCAAGTGTGCTACGCAAAAGAATCAGTCAGACTAAGCACTCCGGAGCGATATGATGGAACGCACGATAGGAGTCCGTTGTGGTAATATTCTGCACAAGGTCGCGCCCAATGTTGTTGACGTTGAGATTGCCTGCCCCGATGTTGAGATTGTGATCTCTGCTGTAGTGAACATTCTGGGCCATAGTCATTGAGTGATAGATTGACGTATGTCACTGCGATCAAGGCAAGTCCCCCGCGATGCAGAGAGCCTTGAGGGAGGTGCTGGTAGTCAATGTCGCCGCCGTCGTCGTAAAAAAAGGGTGGTTTGCTATTGCTGTGTGGATCACACGGACTTTGACACCTTTATCGTTATGCCCATCACATGTTCAATAAGCTTAAGAGTTCAATAGTGACTTGAGATTTCATGGGACCTATGTATGGCAAAAGATGCACGAGTTATATTCACCTTTTCATAGTGAGGATGATGGTATAAACTCGACGTTGCTGTTCGGGAGTTGACAAGTGGGGGGTACGACCGCGCCACAACCTCAGTCGAATCCCGGAAGCATTGTAGGGCGATACGGAGTCTACTCAAAAAAATTCGGAGGGAGATGGATAGAGTATTGAAGTTGTGGAGTTCAGATTAACATGGTGGTTGAGGCAGAAGTCGCGGAAATTAGAAACAAGTACCCGGACCGGTCGCCGAAGCACCCTCTGGGATCCATCGCTGAGAATTCTTGCTGAAACTATAGGTATTACACCTGGTCTTTCGCACCGCCCTTTTGGCGTTGGGATGTCTACCTCGATGAATTTACGAACTTGGGAATCAGTTGATCCTGCGCTCCGAGACTCACAACGCGTGAGGTCCATCGTACTCAACAGTCATTCACTACTGGCCAGTACTTGAATGACCCAGGACCACTGTACATCCAATTTGGTGTATTACAACTATGAATAAAGATACGTGATCCAAAATCGATCTACGGACACGCCGAGATCAAAAGCCAGAGAAATCTCCAACAACCTCTCTCTCATCAACCGTGATAATCTCTTGTCTATCGACATAGAGCGCGCTCACGACCTCTTTTTCTATCCATCTCTGCCCTCCGTCTTCGTCCTCGTCATTTTTCTCTAGGGGTGTAAGGGTATAGTGAATCGACAGCGCGGAAAGCGCCCCTCCGTATGCGTGTGAGATACCTACAGAAGGTGGACTGTTCAGTACCAACAACAATTCCAATGAAAGCAGAAAGACTTACCAGTATCTATGATGATAATCTTTCCGTCACATCTCGAGACGATGTTCTATGGACTCGTGAGATTCCAAGACGGGCGAAGTAAGCGGTGATAACGTACATGGAAATCGGGGGTATGTCCCATAACCATCCTCCTCGTCCCAGTCTTCTTCAGGACCTCCTCGACGTCGTGACAGACTTTCTCGTCGGTGTCCAATGCCCAACCGCGGTACCAGAGAGGACCGTTGGCATCGTAGAGAGCTGCTTCTTCAGCGGTTGTACCTATTAAAAGGAAAATAGATGTCAGGGGAGTAGGTTCCTGGCGTGTAAGTTATAAGACGCACTCGGAGGGAGCCCAGGGTACGGATTCGGCGGATGAGGTGGTGGTTGCACTCTTCTCTGTAATTTCCTCAACAATGTCGTTCCAAGCTCGTTGATCTTGGTCGGGAAGGGCGTAAGTTGGCCGTACGTGGGGGATAGACCACCGTGGACGAAAGAGATTGCCGAATGAGATAGCGGGGTGCTCTCTTCTTCCTCCTGTTCCTCGTCCTCGTCCTTGGTGAACAGGTGCGGGGGCGGGTATGGCGTATTAGGTTCCCCGAGAGACGGGTGCAGCGGTAGACGAGACGCGACAGTGTAATTGGCCGCCCACGAACGTCCGATACGACCCGTAGCCAGCATCTTCTGACGAGCAGCTGTAGAACCGAATGTTTCGATTTCAGAAGGGTAGACATAACGCCAGTCGCCTTGATTTTATTTCCGGTGAGCATCAGCTTTCGGAAGAGAGGATTTAGACAGGCTCACCAATCGCATTCATCCATTCGTGATTACCCAAATGGCTCATCACGACACCTCCCGTTCTGGGAGCTTGTTCTCTCAGCTTGTCCATCAACGCAAATAGCTTGATCGTATCATCTCCTCTGTCGATGATGTCCCCTGTCTGGACAAAGAAATCTACATTCCCGGTCCAGTTTCCGTAGTCATCGACGACCCCAGAAAACTGTAACACCCGCATGGCATTGGGAAAGTCTCCGTGGAGGTCACCGACTGCAACGATGTGTCGGGTGTATGGTTCGAGTTTAGATGAGGGGGTTGTGTGAGTCTTTGTCTCTTTTCCATGTCCTTGGGTATACTGAGAAACGAGTTGCTCGATTGCAGTGTGTCGCGTTAGTCCGTTGAGGTAGGTCGAGACAGTGCGGAGGTGGAGGTCTAGATGGAGCTCATGGTGAAGGTCGAAGAAGTAGACAGACACTAGAACAAGAGGTAGAAGACTGAAGATCAGAAGACGGCGAGGAAGAGACATGTCTCCAACCTCCGGACGTCGTGGACGGTGAAGAAACTTAGAAAGGCAAGTAAACACTTGAGCGCAGACCTGCCAGCAAATGTTGTCGGACCGACACAGCACACGTCCGCGACACGTCCGGCAGGCATCTTCCGGGAAAATACCGCTTAAGTTCAAACTATTCTCAAGAAAGTTCAATCAAGGTTACAGTCGCAAAGGGCGCGGTATTTACAGAGTGTATACAAGTAGAATAGAGGTATAAGACGAAAGTATCATATGGAAGAACACGGAGACCCAAAACCATTCCGAACATATAAAATGACCGAGACCAATTAACAAACGGTGATTAGAACCAAGACCTCCTCTTAGTGGTAGAGCGAGTCAGCTCTCCGATCTTGACTGCCCTCTCCCTTTCATCAACGCCATACGTCTGTCTCAACGCCTCGACTTCCTGACTCTTCTCTTGCATCTTCGTAGTCGCCTCGACTGCAGCGTTCCTCGCGATCTCTAGATTCTCTTGCTCAGCGTTCATCAGCGCTTGCGCGGTTTCGAACTTGGTTCGAGCGGCGAGGTATGCTTCCTCGGCTTTCGTGAATGCCGTGACCGATTTAGTGTGCTGGGTGTGCGCTTTGGCCTCACGCTGGACAACGATGAAGAGATAACCAGTCATCAGACAAGTGGCGGTACGAGTCGACAGTCAAACATACCTTAACTGCAGCCTGCTGGATTTTCTGTAGTTCTGCGAGCTCAGCAATCGCGACGCCCATCGCCTGCTTCTCAACCCTTCCTTCTTGCTTGATTATTCTCGAGAGCTTCTTCCCATCCTTGGCTATCCGGACGCGCATATAAACATTCATTGTTCCCCAAAGTCCAGTCAAGTAAAACTCACCTTCGATCTTCTCAATCTTCGACTTTTGCTTCTTGTTCAATGATGAATCAGCCGTAGCATGCCTCTTGTGCAAAGTCTCGTCCGCAATGGCCGTTGACCCTGGACCTGTAGTACCCGCTCCGTTGATGAACGTGGATCCATCAATAGGCTTGCCGTCTACATTGGTAAACTGGCTCCTCTTGGACACCGAGCGAGTGCTCCCGGCTCCTGTAGATCGATTTCGGTGAAGAGACGTAGCTGAGGCAGATGCGCGAGAGGATATAGATGCAGGTCTCTTCTTACGAAGGACGGAGGAAGAGCGGGCTGGCTTGCCGGATGAGTCCTTCGGAGCGGTGGTAGACTCGGGTGGAATGTCCTCGGCGGGAAGCCATCCTTCTGAACCATTGGGATGAGCAGTGATTCGCTCCTCGTCGTTGATAGGGGACTCCAGAGCCTCGACGTCGTCGTGATGAGTGTCATTGACGCCGTTCCCATTGACCGCAACAGGCTTGGGAATGGTGGCAGCAGCAACAGTGGGCTCTCTAGTCAAGTCGGCCACTGGCTCGGAGCCATCTGGCTTGAGGATGGGTTGGTCTGGGTCTTGCTTTTCGGATTGCATGTGGAAATTGGCAATGGGAGCGTCGAAATATATAGACTTTTCACTGGCTGGTGTAGGTCGAGCGGAGGTCATGGAGGCTGTTGAACGAAATGTCGGCCGTTTTGTGCGTGGTAGTGCTATTTACATATTTACATTCGCGTGATGTCATACCCCACCTGACCAGTGACACCTTCATTACTTCCATGCATGATCGCTACGATGTTGAGGCAGGTTAAATGTTTTAGCAGGAAGATTGCACACTGTTCGGGCAAAGTTTTCGCATGAATGACCTACTGAATAGACTAAATTACACCGACCGAACGCTACCGGAGCTATACGTTGGAGAAGTCAGCCTTCAGTGAGCAGGGATACATCGATATCTCATCCATTCATCACCCCAAGGTGGCCACTTCCAGCCCGGAGTGCTCCTACGATCGTCGATCGCTGACAGCAAGACAAACAGCGTTCGTCATGACTTAAAGTTGCCGAGACACGACCCCTCGGTCTCAGAGCGCAGAGGGTATGCATCATCCATTCAAGGATATCGTAGAAGGCGCCGAAGCTCCAAGCCCTTCGAGTATCGACCTCAATCTCGCGGATCGTCCCACAAAGCCTCTTCTCCCAGTTACTGTTCTCCCGCCACGTCTAGCTCTTCCGCTTCCGAATCATCGTCACCATCTTCCCAATCGAAACACCCGTCAATCACAATCCGCTCCCAAGGAAGATTCGCACCGCGTAGGTCTTTTAAACGCGTCAAGAACGCGTAGACAAACGCTGCTGGAGGTCTGATATGCTTGTCTGCCGCCCAACACAGCCCGACCAATGACCAGACACTGGGTGGGCACCAGGGAGCTTTCGGTCTTTCCGGTCGAACATTGTTCAAAACTTGAAACATCACCATAGGGTCTGTGAGTGGGAAGAATGGTGGTTTGCCAGAAATTACCTTCGGAGGTGCATGAGCTCAATGAACATTTCAATGGGGTAAAATCCTTACCTCGAGAACTGTGCATCCGAATGCATATACGTCTTGGGGCAACTTGGTGCGAGCATTGTGCGTGCGGGTTTCCAAGGCGTAAACGGGTACAGGTTGGTACCCAAACATCTCAGGGGCCATCCATCGGAAGGACCCTTTCATACCGGTGGTTGTTGAGTAGGTGTTCGCCTCGGAGACCCCAAAGTCCGCTAGAAGGCATCGACCGTGATCGTCGACGAGAACGTTTGTCTATTCAATAACTTAGTAAGACGACGACGAAGTAGGCGACGAGACGAGACTTACTGCCTTGATATCACCGTGCAAGATGCTGAGCGAGTGTAGATATGTCATGCCCGCTGCTATCTCACATATCTAAAAAGAACAATGTGGACCCTATCAACATCTATAGGGGAGATCAAGACTTACAGCCGTCAGCTTGTCGTGTTCCGGGTTCTTCTCCAAGAAAGATAACAGGTGTCCATTATTCATCCACGGAGATACCAAACAGAATCCCCTCGGGAAAAGCTTAGTATTCACCCCAAGGAAAGGCAAAACGTTGGGGTGATTGAGTTGTGTCCAGACCAAAGTCTCCTTCAGGAATCGCTGATAGAACGTAAATACACCCAATCAGAAACAGAAGAGCGGAAGAGAACGCACAGCAGCGACTTTCTCTCTTTCCTGATCTCCTCCATGGGTGTGAAGCCGCAGCACCTTCAGGCAAACTTTTTTCGGTCCGTCGGTTCCTTTCCAGATATCCTAGACAGACTTGTTATCGAATTTGTTGAGGCGCGCTCTATCGGGTTGAACATACTGAATATCCTCCGCCTGAGAGCGGGTATGAACCGTCAATCACCACATCATTCAGAAGAATTGACGAGGGTAAGGTTCGCTGTTCCTTGACGAGTGCCCGAAGCCGTTTGACAAGCCTCTTGCGTTGGGGACCTGGCGCTGCGTTTCGGATGTCCTGTTGAGGAGATGGAATTAGCCATTGGGAAGGAAGCGAGAAGACTGCGTTATCGTGCATTGTGGATTGAGTCGATGATATGCGCTATGTGCGACTGGTCCGGTACGGAGGGCTCTCTAGAGTTGAGTAACTGCGGAGAACCAGCAACCATCTGCCGTAGCAGCCTGAGATCCGCATTGGAATGGCAATCCTCTGGTTGGCTCGAACATGGGTCATTCGACTTCGTGGCTTGTGAAATCTCGTATCCTATTTCGATTGTCGCCTCTGCAACGATATTTTCCCATAAGTCTTCCTGAGAGAGGGTAAGCAGATTCGATCATTGCAGCTGCAGGGTGACATGAACAAACGAACCTCCGCCCTTGCCCACAGAACTATTCTATCACCCGCTTCCAGCAACTCAACGAAGCCTTTCCCATCGCCTAATCCTATACCCCTTCCCACCTCATATCGACGTTGGGTCTTTTCCCCACGAACCCATCTCGCCTCGTAACCCAGAAAAGACTGGTTTGCTGTGACATTGCTGTGCACTCTCCAAGTAACCTGTTGACCTGTATTCTTGAAATCCCAACCTTTCCCCCGGAAGAACGTTTGAGCTCGTTCTGGATCGAGAAAAGAAAGTTTCGTAAGACTTGACTCTTCGAATGGCGTACTACTGGCGTGCGCCCGGATAGGTTTTAATATGCTGACTTCGAACCAGGTATGGCTATTGGAGTACGTTCCTTCTCCACCGTTTGCGGCCCATCCTTGGTCTGCCGCTGACATGTTGAATTTGACATAGGTGAGTTTGAGGTATTCACTGGTCTTTGGGAGTGGAGGTGTTGAGAGATAGATACCAGAGATAGCTAGGTAGTTGAAGTCGTTAGCTCGATAAGTTACTCTTTCGCTACGATGATAGATTTGACGTGGATGATAGTTTGCGAGGGAGAAAATTAAGTCGATCAGGGTGTCTGTGAGTCTGAGCTGCTGTAGGAGGGCATGTGTAGCACGAAAGTTGCTGAGAGTTATGGTAAGTGGGATGGACTTTCCGCGGCGCTTCATCTTTGAGAGTTCATGTGAGTCCCAAGAATGAGGAGGGAGGCCATGAGCGCACCTTGGACCGTAGGATGTCTAGTTCTGATTCAATTGGGTTGCGGTAGGCTGTCCTTGACTTTAGAAAGGTGATAAAAAAAGAAACTTCAATCTATCACAAGCAACTTGACAGTGACAGCCCGAGCTAAGCCATTCTGTTCCTGACTGTTTTTCGAGCAGCGTTTCCAACAACCTTTGGATATTCTTTGGGAGGGTGGCTGTAGTGATCAAGGACTGTAGTCAATGTTGGTGTTGACGTTGAGCCTCAGGACACGCGCGCACGGACCACCGCGAATCTTCCCACCGCCTGAGCTCGATCGTGTCATGGCGGCGAAGTTCCTGAATTCTCGCCACAACGACGATGTACCATTCATTATGGCCACCTCACCTGTTCACTTGAGTCTGTCGTGTCGTCCAAAACTCACTTTTGATCTCTTTCAGCAAACTATCCATATCTTGAGAAAGATGCTTTTCTATTACAATGACATGCCAGTGGGCCGGGGTCGCAAAATCGATTCAACACACCTTTCAGCACCTCAGTCCAGGCCCTCCTGGGTACCATCTCATTCACAGGTTGATCTTCAGGTTAGGGATGAGATGAGCAACTTCAAGGCAATGATCAAGGCCTTCTTGATGTAGGGTGGTCGTGGTGCGTCCTCTAGTACGGCCTCTAAATCTCTTCGGCCCATCTATATTTTTATCTTCTCCTGAACAAGTCTATCAAATGATGTGCCGGGACCTGTCATGGTGGCTTTCTGAACTGTTCAGTTCATCATTCCATCCTTCAAAAGATGTTGGCATCTGGGGTCTTACCGTTATGATTGTTTTGTGCCGCGACCGGTTTCGACGGAACGCTCAAAGTCGGTACAGGTCGCTTTGACCCTGGACGCCAGCTTGTCCCGTTGCGCGCAAGGCACGTCGCATAAACGTTCATTGAATATTCCGATGGGAACCGGGAATGTCGCGAGCAGCCTCCACAGAATTCCAAGCCTGTGTGTATTACCAAGAGAGACGAGTTCGGCATTCTGCAACGCGAAACGAGAATACAAAGGGGTATGATGAGGATTGCAAGGTAGAAGGTTACGCCGGATTGAGTGTTTCGAGTTTAGTTGCCAGTTACTATTAGAACCATTTGATGCAAGAGCTGCTCCTTATCACCGTGATGCATTGTGTGGCCATGGGTATTTTTGACACGGGAAAGGGACCCTGGATAACGGAAGTTCGGTTCTCTAAGCGGTCCCTAGGGCGCGAAGCATTCATTTTGATTTACCGGTCGCCTCCTCTTGTCCGACCCATTGAGAGTTGACTGAACCTTGATTGCTTGTTTCATCCAGGTCGCGCCCTAGTGGAAATGTTTTGGCCTATTGAAGCGCAGGTAGCAGAAGAACCTGCGGTCTTTCCTTCAACGAGGATGTGGTCACAGCAGAATTGTCGATTCCGTCGTGGCGTCTACGGTCTATAAGTACGTTCTATCGGCAAGCGGACTACGACATCTCGACAGATATGCCTCGGTAATATTTTTCTTGCTAAATCGTAAGAGCGGGGCGTAACAAGTAGAAAAATTGGGCTTTAGTGTTGCGTATGACAAATGCTAGAAATTTCTGGGATTAGGAGGCTTGTATGAGTTGAGCCTGGTGTAGCTCAGGAGAGGGGATTCCCCGGAGTAACTGATGCCCCGTAATATAGCGCCCAAAATGTTGAAATCGATGACGAAAGGCTAATTAGACGCCCCACTGGGCGGTAACACGTGCTCCCGGCACAGCCTCACTGGCTCTGAGTTCATCGTTTCTTCTCGCGCAGTCCTCTGACCACATTGGACTGATCCAAATTTCGAGCCACGGCTCTAGCGAATGAGCAGCACTGTGAGAGTTGGGAGCCCACAGTGGGATAGCCGTAACCAGTCTTTCATTTCTCCTACTCGCCTCCAACAATTCAGGGCCAATACCCCCACTCATCATTTCACTTCCTCCGACAACGACAACGACGACGCCAACGTTGACAACACTGATACCAACGGCGACAACACCATGCAGACTGCTCAGCCACGTCCCAACAATGGAAATGCTTCCAACCATTCTAGATCATCTTCCTTCTTTTCGTTCCGCAAACAAGCATCTTCATCGGCGGATGTTCATCGTTCACCTTCGTTGAACGGTAGAGATAATACGAGGCGCTCTGTAGATCAGCAGCAACAGCCAGCCCCGAATCAACCCCGCCAGCAACAGCAACCCCAAGAACCACCTACGTCGACAGCTCCAGCAGCCCAGGGCTCAGCAACGACTGCTCAATCACAACAATCACCACTCCAACCTCAAGCCCCTCAGCAAGCTCAGCTTCATCCAGAAATTCGCTCTGTGGTGCAGTTGACTGCAGCTCATGCTCACAAGGTCTACGTCTCTGGCCGTTTGGTTCGCCGTATTGAACGGGATGCCAACGGTCATAGACCGACCAAAGACGAAGGGTGGACAGAGGTCTGGGCTCAGCTAGGCGGGACTACTCTCAGCATTTGGGATATGAAGGCAATCAATGAGGCTAGTCAACAAGGGAAAGAGGTCCCGCCGACGTATATCAATATGACCGATGCCGTGCGTTTTTATATTCATTCCAATCCTTCTTCCATATTCAACTCGTTTCGCAAACAGTTTGTGCAAGTTTTAGGTGCAATAACTATTCCAGTCCCCGGAACCAACACGTCCGAACGCCAGGAAAACGTGCTGACGCTCAATACTGCCGGGTCCAACCTATTGTTCTTTGCGTGTCCAAGCACGACCGCGCTGATCGCATGGGCGAGTGCTCTTCGGCTTTCCTCATGGGAAAAATCTCGACTCGAGGAGATATATACTGCTCATCTGATAAGAATTACACTTAGTGGTGAGTACAACCCTGTTGTGTCGCGACGGGTAGATGCTGATTGACGCCCTTGGCTCACAGCGCGAGATGTACCGACGACATTGACTCGTGGAAGGCTCGAGGGATGGGTTCGCGTGCGCATTGCTGGTCAGACGGATTGGAAATCTTTCTGGATGGTCATTAGTGGTGCTGCAGATAGTACGACAGATGAGCTGGGTCGGGTTCCATCCAACAATGGCGCGGGCGGTGCTACGACAGGCAACGCAACAGGTCGGAAGAAGCGCATGTCGAATCTATTCTCGACAAAGGACAAGGAAGCCAATGGTAACGCTGGTCCTTCCTTCCAGAAGCCTACCGTTGCCATGTACACCTCTCCAAAACCTAAAGACAAGAAGAAACCCGTTTTGACGATGACCGATGTTGCACAGGCATTCGCAGTCTATCCGGAACGGCCAGAGTTGATTACGAGAAGCACTTTAATCAAGCTCGAAGGGTCGTTAGGTGCTGAGGATCTAGCTGGTGGCATGCGTGGTCGTGAAGGATGGCTTTTGGTTATGCCCCAGCTTGAGGGGAGTTTGTCGCCTGCGGCTGAGATGCTGAAATGGGTGATCGGTACGTCCTGTCCTTTATATCCTCATCTTCATGATCATTTGTTCCGTTAGCTCATGATGATATGTTCGTCTTCCAGCTCTCCATGACGCTTTCAAGTTGTACGGAAGACCCCAAGCCTGGACTTGGGATCCTCGGGATCCCCAGTCATTAATGTTCGCTTACCCGGTCGGCCCCCACAAAGATCTTCTCTTCCTCGAACGCGAACAAGCCGAGAAGTTCGACCCTCGCGAAGAGCGCACAACCGTCATACGGGCTCGGTACACCACCGCTATGTCGCAGAAGATGCAGAACAATGATCCTTCACAGGCGGGTCCGCAATCGCGAACATCCACCTCTGACTCTGGGGGGCCAAGTGGTTCTGGGCGGGGATACCAGCTCCCCCCTCTCAGCTTTGACCGAACCAACAATCAGCAAGAGGAACGTCACCTTCTCACGCCTATAACAGAACGCAGCAGCGTCCACACACACGGACGATCCATGTCAGGGGATGCCGCGAGTATGTTGGGGCCGAAGCCTTCTCTGAAAGGGACTGCCAATGGCGTTGCTCCTGCCGCGGGCGACCCTATACCCGAAGAACCTCGTACACCTCCTGTGGCATCACCAGATGGAGCAGGAACAGGAGCCATTACAGGCGCTATTCTGTCGGATAGCCCTCGAGTCAGTCTGGATGAACGTCCAGGACCACCACCGCCTCCGAACAAAGATGGATTAGCATCATCATCATCATTCAGTCGCAACACCTCCACATCTGCACGCTCGGAATATAGCCCATCTTCATCAGCTGTTTTGAGTCCCGGGAGAACATCGTTTGATGCTGTCAATAATAATAACATAAGTAATGCCAACAGGGCAGTTTCTCCTCTTGGATCTCCCGTCCGTTCCCCAGTATCAGCGTCGGGATCAGCAGGCAAGCCCGCATCGATATTATCGAACGGTGTAGAGCACAAACCTCCCGGGTCTCCTTCGTTGTCGTCATTGGTTTCTCCACACTCTCCGCAAATTGGTGGTGGTTCACCAATGCCAGAACGGCCAACTACACCACCTGGGTCGATTCTGACTTCCCCGTACTCGCCACCGCCGTCAGTAAGGCAGAGTTCTCCGACCAGGTCGACGTTCTCGTTTGCCGCGCCATCTCAGTCGTTCGGAACCGTTTCCAGGAACTCGTCAACTTCGACTTCGACCATGGGAGGAACACCTACCTCTACAGTGCCGAGTGCTGTTCCTGTAGCACCAGCACCCCCAACATCAGCGGATGATGGCGGGTTCTCCAATGAAGCAAATGCCGCACTTTACTATATGCAGCAGTATGGTGCTGGTGGTAGTGGTACAAGCACAGGTTTGAATGGAGGAAATGTTGCGGGCAGGATGCCCGCGACTATAGCCGAGACGGACATGGATGGTGACGACGGTGATGATTCCTCCGCCGAGTTCCCTGGGCCTCCCCTCGTTTCTGCACCTGGCGCACAGGGCTCGTCAGGGCCGGCAGTTATGAGTGCCATAAACACTGCGGGAAGGCCTTCTTATTTCGCGGAGCAAGGATCGGGCTCACCTGTTGCCCGACAGGGAACTCCCATGGCATTCGTTGAAAGACGGCCTGGAGGTGGTCCTACCCCGAAAGAGAGGTCAAACACGATCGGAAGCGTTGATTCGCTACCTTCAAACTCCGGTAGTAATGTCGGTAGTTCTAGCACTGCGACTACCCGACAAGGGGCGTTGGGACGTAAACCTTCCGGTGCACGTGCACAGCAAGCCATCAACAACCGATTGAATTTGTCAGGAAACGTGGTGGAAGCTTCCTCTTCGTCGGGTTTATCTTCATCTTTTCCTTCTCACCTCCAACAACAATCCCAGCACCAACGTCGACCTACGGAAGTCATAGAAGAAGATATGGGAGAATCTGACGAGGGACCATCCGATCTTCCTTATACATCATCACCTCCAAGAAAGGAGCTTCCTAGGCAGTCGACAGATGATTCGAATTTGGACGTTTTGGCCGCTCTTTCGTATCTGGACGTGACGGACCCCACTCAGCAACAGTTGGGAGTTGAGAAAGCGGATCCTACGATTGCGAATAAACCTGTCGAACCGTTGAGGACGAATCGCGCGTCGTCCACGTCCCCACCTCCGGTAACCCAAGTCAAAGCACCCGGGGCCGTCAAGTCGTCGTTTGCACCCTCGAACAAGGCTGCAGAGAGAAAGGCCAAGGCGCAAGCACAACAAGCAGCAGCAGCGGCCGCTGCCAGTCGACCCGGAAGAGCTACGAATGGGAAGAGGAAGATGCGATCGGCAAAGGCTGATGATGGTGCTTGGAGTAGTGACGACGAAGAGGACGATGATGATGATGACGATGAAGAGGAGGGCGACGAAGAGGTAGATTCAGATGGGGAACCAGTATCGAAACAGACATCAGGAATTAACTCGTCCGACAACTCTATAAGACCTCCTACCCAGGGCGGTGAAGATTACTTCCCACAACAACCGACACCAACGCATCTCCGGCCCCCACGCAATCTGCCTCAGATTCCTGCTGGCCGCTCGCCGGGTGCGTATCTTGAAATTTGTTCGATGAAAGGTGAAATTGACGTTTTGTTTGAATCACTACAGGTGACTCTGATGATCAGTTCCATGCACCTCGCCGACCTCCCACGGAATCTCAGTATTTCCAACAACCTCTCATGCCTCAGCAGTACACACAGACGGGAAGGAGCACGTACTACGAAGATGGGGCACCGATGCGCCCTCAGATGGAACAACCACACCCCACGCCGGGAGCTGCTCGTCAAAATATGTGGAGTCAAGTGCTCGAGCCTGGACGTCAACCCGGAGAGGTGCCATCGCAGAATACGCGTGACACTTTCGTGCAACTCGAGCCTCCGTCGCAGACGATGACGAAGGCGTTCACACCACAGGGTCTTCTGTCTGCTGGACTTCAGGATAAGCAAGGTCGTTCGGCTAAACGACAAGAAGAGCTTGCGCGAGAAAGCGGTGCTTCGCTGATCAATGTGCCCAATAAACCGCCGCCGCCGCAGACTGGGTTACTTGGTGCGATAACTGCCCACGAACGCGAGAGGAAACGAGAGGGTGGGGTTGGTGCTGCGTTGACGGAACGTGAACGCGAAAAGAGAGTCGCTGAGGAAAGGCAGAGGCGGTTCGATGATGCGCAACGCCAGCAGTTGGACCAGATGCAGCAGACTGGGTCGATGTATGGAGGGCAATTCGGGATGAATCCGATGATGATGAATCCTATGTCGATGATGGGGGTGAACCCCATGATGACTGGAGGGATGAACCCCATGATGACTGGAGGGATGAACCCCATGATGACTGGTGGGATGAACCCAATGATGTCTCAATACGGGATGATGGGAGGATACAACCCTCAGCACATGTTCGCTGCCCAGCAAGCTGCTGCCCAAGCGTACCAGCAGGCTATGATGGCGTTCTCAACTGCTGGGTCTCAAGTAGGAGGCGACGGCGGGAATGCTCCGAACAACGGCGGTTCACCTTCGCTCAATCCTATGATGACAGGCAATAACATGATGGGAGGGATGCCTATGGGTGGCATGGGCATGGGTATGGGAGGCATGGGCAGCATGGGCTTTGATCCTCGAATGTCCATGATGATGATGAACCCGATGGGCATGCAAAACTCAGGCATGTCGCAATTCGACCCTCGCATGCCGCCACAGAATACAGGCGGCTCTCCTTCACCAATGAACGATTTACCTTCTTCTCTTCTACCACCCGGTGGGCTCAGTGGTGTTCCTCCTCGTTCTGGCTCGCCAGCTGGTCGAGGGTCACCTTTGGCACGACAGAGCGACTCCCCTCGAGGGTCACGACCGACGAGCCCAAAGCCACCGCAGTGAAACATAATAGTTTCTGATAGTGCAAAAGTATATCTATGATTCGGATCTCTCGCAAGGTCTCTTTACGCTTCACACACTCATTGTTGATTTCTTGTTGCCCATACGGACGGTCTTTTCGGTTGGATTCCTCAACGCTCAGTAATACCACATTCATTTGCTATTGTTTTTCATCTATGGGCCGCATTTCTTCTCTTCTTTACCGTAGTCGTATCTGTATCATATGGCCTGCGGGCGTCCTATTTAACTCTGTCGAGTATCTTTATAGAGTTTGGGATGAACAAAGTTTTCGGTGCTTCTCCGGTGTGAGGGTTGCCCAGTCGCGGTCTATCTCCTACCATCACCTGCGCAGACTGCGCATGCGCTTCGCCTCATGCCATCACCATCATGACCTCCAAAGGCATACTTTGACGATTTGAGCGCCATCGAGCTTCTCCTCTCGTTCACTCAGATTGCAGTCTGCGGAAAGAGATGCCCGAGCGTCCACCTAAACTACCCACTTTTCTATAAAATCTTATCGATGGGAAATCCCTCCACAGTCATCTCAACCTTCAAGAGACACGTTGCCTCGTCTTTCATGAATCAGATTTGACCCAACCCAAGGTCGAAAAGTTTCTCGACAAATCGCGTGGCCCGCTGGGAATTTCACCCGGGTATAACGAGAGGACAAAGGTTCTTGATGCTATCGCTGTCATCGGGCAGAATTTTTGCTTGGTTGTGGAATTCAAGGATCGCCGACCATTGGGTCCTCGCCAGAGCAATCGATCCAGGAGCGAAGAATCCGACGGAACGGAGGAAGAGGCAGTCGGACCAAAGGAGTTATCTCCCCAAATGAGGGCCCTGCAGCAGGTTTTCGACCATCCAGCTGGTGTGTTTGGCTTCGACCTCGCACCATTAGCACTGGGCCTGTACTCGGACTTTGGTCTCGTTGTCCGCTCTGGGTCCGACATCCAATCTGCAAATCTCAAGACTGAGCCCGAGCCTGAGTCCCAATTCGACGGCAGTAAACTAGTTCCACCTCAGAAAGAACTTAATGCCCCAAATCGCAACAATGGCCGCTTGAACCCTCTGGAAGCGACTCTGGCTTGTGTCGGCGAGGCTGCTAAAGTCTTCGAAATCAACTTCACTTCGGTGTTTATGGATCTCACTTGCCATCCACAGTCCTCAGCCAGAGACACTCTTCAGAACTCCTCACTCCGAGACATGATGATGCAAGCGTGGATCTCGCGTTTTCTCGCGACTTTCGAGAACGGGCCGCAAACTTTTGGCGACGTACCGGCGATAGATCTCAGTGGTTTTAAGAAGGACGTAAGATTCCCTTCGCTCACGCTCGAGCTGCTTCAAGTAACGGCGTCTCGTTTTTAGCAATCAGCGGTCCTTGCAAGAGTCGCCAGTGACGCGTTTCGACTGAACTACCTCAAACCTCTTCAGACTGTTCACCGCTCTACTGAATCCGCGGTCGATGGGGATTCTATCCGCGTTACAAATGACAAATTCCAGAATAGATTGCGCCGAGACCGGGTACGTACTACGTGGAAACACTCTTCATCTTCGTGTCCTCCTCATTCCCGTAGAATAGGCCCTCAAAATCGAAGTCCAGAACCGACACGGTGCAAGGTATAACATGGCTAGCCAGACGGGAGGCGTCTCGGGGCGTGAAACGTTCATATCAAAGAATGATATGTCCAGTAACGCGTCGGTGACGACTATCACTTCAATCGGACGGGATGCACCGACCAGAGCAGGGCAACAGAAAGGCCTTATGGTTCTTCATACTCTCCAGGGAAAGAAGGGCGATACCCAGAAGAATCCTTGGATTAAGAATATTTGGTTCCCGCCTGAAGGCGAGCTCTCTTGGCCGGAGAAGTGGTCTACCACAACCACTCTTCCTTCTACGATCCCAGACTCTTCACTCAATCCATCTCAGACGCGTGCTGTTGAACACATGCTGTCCCCTTCCAACGATCACCGAATGGTTGTGATCCGAGGGCTTCCTGGATCGGGGAAGGCCTCCGTGATTGCAAAATACGTGACGACGGTCATCGACGCTGGTGGTGGTGGCATATGGCTGGTCGCGAAATCCAACGTAGCCGTGAAAAACATCGCGGAAAAGTTAGTCAAAGAGAAGTTTTTGCAGTGCAGACTCTTGGTCTCAAAGGATTTCCAGGTTGGATGGTATGCATCAGGTCATTTCCGCCAGGTCTAGTAACTGATACTAAGTATTCTTCTTTCTTAGGCATGAACATCTATACCAACAGATACACAACAGGGTCATTCGCTCCGACCGATTCAGAAGTCTCAACTTCAGGGAGCTCGCAGACTGCAAAGTGATATTATTTACCCTCAGCATGCTGTCCGCCGAGCTTCTGAGAAACTTCACCCGAGATGTACCAATTCAAACAGTTGTCGTCGACGAGGCCAGTCAGATCGAAATAGGCGATTACTTTCACCCTCTCGAGGTCGCAAAAGGTACATTGAGGAAGATGTGTCTCATCGGGGACGATAAACAGCGTACGTTCGATCCCGTATTGTTAATTCACCCATCTCACAACAGTCTTCCCAATAGTTCCGCCTTATGGACAAGAGGATCTGAAGAATCTTCGCAGTGTCTTTGAGGTGAAGCACCTTCAGGGTCGTATCGACCTCCTCGATACCCAGTGTACGTCGCGGTGTCACCCCTGTTCCGGCGATAGTACCCAATCTTACCTCTTCCCAGACCGTATGCCTCCTCAAATAGGCCAATTCATTTCCGACCACGTTTACGACGGTGAACTCAAATCCAACCCGAACCATCCGATTACGGACGAGGTTCTGGCCTGTCGGCTGGCGGACGCACATGGTAAAGAGGAATCGGACGGAAGTTCATTCAAGGTAACGAACTCCTACTTTCCGCGACTGTGGACACGGGGCTCAACTGTCTCCATGACCACAGAACACTTCAGAGGCGACCGTAATTCTCACTATCGCTCAACATCTTCAAGCAGCCAACAAGAGTTTCCGTATCATCACTCCCTACGACGGGCAGCGCGACTACATCGAACAGGAGATGAAGAAAGCGGACATGGCTTGGGAGGATACCTGTTTCAATGTTGATTCTTTCCAAGGCAAGTTGTCATCGTTCTATAACGATTCTCCGCCCCCATCTCTGAGACTCATTTTTTGCAGGGAACGAAGAGGACTTCATCATCATCTCTCTTGTCCGCTCTCGCTCGATCGGTTTCTTGAGCAACCAACGGCGAACAAATGTCATGCTTAGTCGGTGTAAGAAGGGGATGATTGTAGTGACCAGTCGCGATTTCTTGACGGGTATAGGATCCCAATCACTCGTTGGAGACCTGATGAAGAACTTGGAGGAGAGGTTAAAGTCGAAGGCATGGTTGTCAAAGGAAGAGATAGAGTCTGGAAGGTTTTGGGGCGAATGAGGTAGGAGGCTGAAAACAATATGCAAGACCATGAAGATTGTTTTACCGCTTACTAAAACTGACATTTCGTTGGACTCGAAACCATTCGCTCCACCGCACCTCGTACCTCGGGGCTAGCCTCGCGCGCCATCCTGACGATACCGGGAAGACAATCGTTCCCTGTATGTAGTCTGGTCCGTATCTACCCCCCCCCCCCCTCTGAGGACTGGCGCGGAGTTTGAAAATATGGGCGCTCGTTGGGCGTTTAACACACTGGCCACCGTCATCACTCGTACTGGGTGATGGGTAATTAACTTATCCCGCCAGTATGCCCTAATATGGAATGTTATGTCTTCTTATATCCAGGTCATGTGAAGCGAGCATAATTCTAAAAGGCAATACCCCTTGTGTTTTCGACTCAAATTAACACCAAAAAATTAATAATACTTACGGTAAGCAGCCGCACCGCTTTACTGTCCCTTGGTCTCTTGCTCTGGCGTTCTTGTATTTTTTCTTCACTTCCGTTGGGAGGTCTCTGCGCACACTCGAGATGAATGTACACGAATGTTTTACGAGTTTGAAGCCCTCTTTTCCTCCTTGCATCTACCTGGAAGACACGGATGTCTCTAAATGTCTGGAGTTGATTAGCAGGGATTGCCTCTGTGAGTCTGTCAATGTCGTGTGTGCTGGGTTTATGTCGAACGTGTTAGGTTCTTGCGGTTCGGGGACCAAAGCTGGGTTTGTTTTATCTTTCTAGATTGTTTCGTTCTCTCGTGAACATATGTATATGACGATTCTCCGATAGCTCGGCCTGGCTATGGACTTAGAGTTCTTGAACTCTTGGTTAACGTGCAAAATGACGGATATCCATTTGTTTCTAGCATTGTAGTTAGTTGGTCGGATAGCTCTAATACCTAAATACTCGTGCTCTCTCGAATGAAATTCGCCTCAGTAACTTTGTGGAACGTTTGGAGTGGAACCAGATGATGTCGAGAGTCGGGAACCTTGCCGCCAACGAGCGGCGCTACCGATATCTAATCTACTCAGGTATGGCAAGGATCGGCGCGCCCATCTAGCGCCCAATTTTCAAAGTCCGCGCCAGTCCTCAGAGGGGGGGTACATACGTCCCAGACTACCTCGGGGCAGGCGAAGCAGGCACGAGCGCGGCGAAGTGGACGGCCTCGAGTCTAACATTTCGTTTTCTACGCTCAGTAATACCACATTCGTTTGCTATTGTTTTTCATCTATGGACTGCATTTCTTCTCTTCTTCTTTACCGTAGTTGTATCTGCATTATATGGCCTGCGGGCGTCCTATTTAACTCTGTCGAGTATCTTTCTAGAAGTTTGGGATGAACAGAGTTCGACTCGGTGCTTTGTCGGTGTGCGGACGAATCTGCGTTGCACAGTCGCGTTCTATCTCCTACCATCACCTGCGCAGACTGCGCATGCCTGCGCTTTGCCTCATGCCATCAACGTCATGGACTTTAAAGGCATATAAAGATCGGACTTTGACAAATTGAACCCCATCGAGCTTCTCCTCTCGTTCACTCAGATTGCAGTCTGCGGAAAGAGATGCCCGAGCGACCACCTACACCACCCACTTTTCTACAAAATCTCATCGATGGAGGACCTCTCCACAGTCAATTCAACATCCTAGAGACGTATTACCTCGTCTTTCATGAATCAGATTTGACCCAGTTCAAGGTCAAAAAGTTTCTCGAGAAATCGCCTGGCCCACTAGGAATCTCACCCGGTTACAACGAGAGGACAAAGGCTCTCAATGCTATCGCTGTCGTCGGGGAGGTGTTTTGCTTGGTCGTGGAATTCAAGGATCGGCGACCGGTGGGTTCTCGCCGTCGCGGCCGTGGTCGACGTCGCAATCGATCCAGAAGTGAAGAAGAATCTGACGGAACAGAAGAAGAGGCAGTCGGACCAAAGGAATTATCTCCCCAGCTGAGGGCCCTGCAGCAGGTTTTCGACCATCCAGCTGGTGTGTACGCTTTCAACCTCGCACCATTAGCACTGGGCCTGTATTCCGATTTTGGCCTTGTTGTCCGCCATGGGATCAACATCCAATCCGCGAATTTCGATTCCGAGCTCAAGCTCGAGCCAGATGAAAGTAACGCAGTCCAATATGTGGATCTCCAAATCGAGGCTGAGTCCCAGCTCGACGAAGGCAACCCAGTTTCGCGTCAGAAAGGACCCAACACTTCAAGCCGCACCAAAGACCGTCTGAACCCTCTGGAAGCGATTCTGGCTTGTGTTGGGAAGGCCGTTAAAGTCCTCGAGAATAACATCACATCGGTGTTTATGGATCTTACTTACCATCCACAGTCTACAGCGAGAGACACTCCCCAAAATTCTTCCCTTCGGGATATGATGATGCGAGCGTGGATCTCGCGTTTTCTCGCGACTTTCGAGAATGGGCCGCAAACTTTTGGTGACGTACCGGCGATAGATCTGAGTCGTTTTGAACACGACGTGAGATTCCCTTTGCTTGAGCTCGGACATGCTTTAATGGTGTCGCGTTGTTAGCAAATAGCGGTCCTTGCAAGAGTCGCCAGTGATGCGTTCCGGCTGGACTACCTCAAACCTCTTCAGACTGTTCACCAGTTTTCCGAATCTGCGGTCGACGGGGATAATATCCGCGTTACAAACGACAAGTTCCAGAATAGGTTGCGCGGAGACCGGGTGCGTACTATATGGAAACGCTCTTCATCTTCGTGTCTTTCTTAATCCTGAAGAATAGGCCCTCAAAATCGAAGTCCAGAACCGACACGGTGCAAGATATAACATGGCTAGCCAGACGGGAGACACCGAGGGGCGTGAAACGCTCATATCAAAGAATGATATGTCCAGTAATGCATCGGTGACGACTATCACCTCAATTGGACGGGATGCTCCGACCAGGGCGGAGCAACAGAAGGGACTTATAGTTCTTCGTACTCTCCAGGGCAAGACGGGCGACATCCAGGAGAATCCCTGGATCAAGAATATCTGGTTCCCGACTGCAGACGAGCTCTCTTGGCCGGAGGAATGGTCCACCACAACCACTCTCCCCTCTACGATTCCAGACTCTCCGCTCAATCCATCTCAGACACATGTTGTCGAACACATGCTTTCCCCTTCTAACGATCACCGAATAGTCGTGGTTCGAGGGCCCCCTGGATCGGGAAAGACTTCCGTGATCGCGAAGTTTGTAACGACAGTCATCGATGCCGGCGGCGGTGGCATATGGCTGGTTGCGAAGTCCAATGTAGCCGTGAAGAATATCGCGGAAAAATTGGTCAAAGAGAAGTTCCTGCAATGGAGACTTTTGGTTTCGAAGGAATTTCAGGTTGGATGGTATGTATATAGGTCATTTTCGCCACCAAGTCGAGTGACTGATACTGGTGTGTTTTTTCTTAGGCATGAACATTTGTACCAGCAGATACTTGACAGGGTCATTCGCTCGGACCGATTCATGGGTATCAAACCAAAGGAGCTTGCAGACTGCAAAGTGATATTATGCACTCTCAGCATGGTGTCCGCCAGGTTTTTGAAAGCCTTCAAACGAGCCGTGCCGATTCAAACACTTGTCGTTGATGAAGCCAGTCAGATCGAGATAGGCGATTACTTCCACGCTTTCGAGGTCGCGAAAGGTACATTGAGGAAGATGTGTCTCATCGGGGACGATAAACAGCGTACGTTCGATCCCGTATTGTTAATTCACCCATCTCACAACAGTCTTCCCAATAGTTCCGCCTTATGGACAAGAGGATCTGAAGAATCTTCGCAGTGTCTTTGAGGTGAAGCACCTTCAGGGTCGTATCGACCTCCTCGATACCCAGTGTATGTCGCGGCGTCACCCCTGTTCCGGCGATAGTCCCCAATCTTACCTCTTCGCAGATCGTATGCCTCCTCAAATCGGCCAATTCATTTCCGACCACGTTTACGACGGTGAACTCAAATCCAACCCGAACCATCCGATTACGGACGAGGTTCTGGCCTGTCGGCTGGTGGACGCACATGGTAAAGAGGAATCGGATGGAAGCTCGTATAAGGTAACGAACACCCACTTTCCGTAACTGTGGACACGGGGCTCAACTATCTCTTTGACCACAGAACACTTCTGAAGCGGCCGTCATTCTCACTATCGCTCAACATCTCCAAGCAGCTAACAAGAGTTTCCGTATCATCACTCCCTACGATGGGCAGCGCAACTACATCGAACAAGAGATGAAGAAAGCGGACATGGCTTGGGAGGATACCTGTTTCAATGTCGACTCTTTCCAAGGTAAGTTGTCTCCGTTCTATGGTAATCCTCCGCCCCCATCTCTGAGAATTGTTTTTTGCAGGGAACGAAGAGGACTTCATCATCATCTCTCTTGTCCGCTCTCGCTCGATCGGGTTCTTGAGCAACCAACGGCGAACAAATGTCATGCTTAGTCGGTGTAAGAAGGGGATGATTGTAGTGACCAGCCAAGGTTTCTTGACGGGTATAGGATCCCAGTCGCTCGTTGGAGATTTGATGAAGAACTTGGAGGAGCGGTTGAAGTCGAAGGCGTGGTTGACAAAGGAAGAGATAGAGTCCGGAAGGCTTTGGGGTGAATGAGGTGGGAGGCTGGAAAACAATATGCAAGACCATGAAAATTGTATCACCACTTACTAAAATTGACATTTTGTTTTCTACGTAAAATATACACACGACCCACACTCAGTCAAACTCGATGTGCAACAAACTGTGATCTGTAGGGCGGGTCAGAGAGATATGGAGGCAAGGGGTGAAGAAACCACAAACGATGCTAGGCCGTCGTTACTGAGACCCTCAAAATCAACAAATATAGATATCACATCAATGACCAGAAGAGCAGAGAATATACAATAGGATAGCTAGCCAACCAACGCATATCATCCCAGGATAGCGGTCTTCGCCTTCTTTTTCTTCTTAGAATTGCTCGCAAAGCTTCTCCAGCTGTCTACACGATGCTCGCGGCCCTCTGGAGGGAGCGTCAGCGAAGCTATTTAATGTATTCGGGGTCGCTCAACGCACCTTCCCATTGTTTCTCTTCCTCAGCTTTGCGTTTCCTCGAAGCAACCTCCTCATCCTTCTTGCGGGCTTCTAGGCCTTCGTTGGCAAGATTCATCTTGATGGCCCTGTGCGAAATACGGTCTATGTGAGCAAAAGCCTGTAGGAAAGGGGGCTCACTCACTTCCTCCGTCGCAATTCTTCATCAATCAGTAGTTCTTTGCTCTGGGACCGGAGCCGTACTTTATACGAAGGTTCCAAATTCTTGAGAGCCTCGTCGTCTGATCGGGTAGAAGTAGGGAGAGAAAGAGCCTTGAGAACCATGATTCGAGCTTGGTTGATTATAGCATCGAGCTCTTCGCGTTTCGTTTTGTCGGACAGTTCAGTCTCGGCCTAGCTGATATCTTAGCACATAATCACGTCGTTTGTATTATAGCCCACCTTCTTGAGAAGGTCGAAAGCCTCTGGTGCACGTTCATGGGGTGTCTTGTCCGGATGTATAACTGTTTGTCTGCGAGTCGGCATCATGTTCTCAGCGGCGGGGAAACCTGAACGCACATAGAGACAATTGTCGATATTTCCGCTTGATATCATCGGGAGTACAAGTTTCATCTAGATCTAAAACATCGTACGGACTACGAAAGGATGAGAAGGCAGTTTTCTTGGATATATGGCAAACTCACTTTAGTTTGAAGGCCTTCAAAATCCGTTCCACCTCTATTTCTCGTTGAAAAGCTGAAGCCTCTCTAGAAAGCAATTTCTCAATATCCTGGTCATCCTTCTTGGGTTCAGTGGTCGCTGTAGAGGAAGAGGCTTCAGTTGCGGACATGACGGTCGTGTGTCAAGAAAGGCATCGCTTACTCCGCGTTCACGGCATTCGGTTCACCCTGTATCCCGCAAGTTCAAACGGCTCAACGACGGGTCAACCTTGTCCTTTCCGCTCTTTCCGGTTCTCTCCCTCCGCCCACCACTTGAAGATGATATAAACGATGCATATATGGTCACATCTCGAAATACTATCCCGAAGATACCCCACAATGCACGCAATGATTCACGTCCGACGTAACAGTGCATTGGCGACGAGCAAGGCGACGTCCAAGTCACTTCTACCTCGTTTGCCAGTACCGGACCTGCGCAAAACACTCGACAAATATCTCAAGTCACTAGAACCGTTTCTTCATGAGGATGCTGCGCGGGGAGGAATTCCTTATCACGACGCGCTCGCTCTACGCGCCAAGTGGGCCGACAGTTTCTACGCTGGGATTGGTGAAAAATGCCAGGAAAGGCTTCTAGGTATGTGGCAACTTCTTCAATTTACTTTTCGTTCTCAACATGAGCCAGAACTCGATCGCAATTCGCCTAATAACTGGCTCGATGATAATTTCTGGCTCAAAACTTATCACGAATGGAGAGTACCGTTGATCGTCAACTCGAATTGGTGGTTGGCATTCCACGACGACGACCAATACATAGGACCGGCGCTCACAGGTTCAGGACCTACCGAGTGGCAAATGAAGCGGGCAGCCTGGCTGGTGCACCGTACACTCGGCTTCAGGGACAAGTATGTGGGCTATTCCGATTCAACAATTGATTCTCATTCAACGTTTCGATAGGCAAGAGACGTACCCTGATGCTACTCGGACCGGCATCTGGCTTCGAGAAAGCGTCATGAAACTGTTCAACTTGGCCCGGATACCCAAACCCAATTGCGATACTCTATCACGTATAATACCACTCTCCGATCCTAGTGCCCAAAATATCATTGTCATGGTCAACAACTGGTTCTATTCGTTGAAAGTGTACGAAACACGTTCGGCGGATGAGGGCCCCATTCTCTGCCAACCCGGAATCATTTTGTCTCGACTACAGGCCATTGTACATGACGCCGTCGCGCGATCCGCACCGGGCCCTCCCATTGGCGTACTTTCTTCGGATGACAGAGATGTATGGGCTTCCGTAAGTTCATGTTCACTCTTTCGAATTCATAACCGCGCGAGTTAATTTGTGGCAATAGAACTTGGATTATCTCCTCTCCCTCTCTCTGAGGAACCGCGAGATTCACCAGGCTATAGTCAACTCACTACTCTGTCTCTCCTTAGATTCCGAAATCCACACATTAAAATCGCATTCAAGTGTTTTGCCTCCTCCATCAGGAACTACTCAACAGACCTTGGACTCGCACCTACACTTCATACGTTCGGTTCCCTCCAACGTTGCTAATCGTTTCTTCGATAAGCCCTATTCGCTGATCATTGACCCATCGGGACGCGCAGGTGCTATGGGAGAGCATTCGCCTGTGGATGCTCTAGTCCCTAGCATTGTTGCCGAGTACTCTATCGTTCAAGGTGTTGAGGAAGGTTTCAGTGTAGCTCCCTTGAACTCCGACTCGCCTGGGTGGGCGCACTTAGAGTGGGACATTGACGATAGAATACTCTCTGCTTGCACCAAATCCCACGAGAATGCACTTCGAATCATCGCTGACTCGGATGCCAGCGTGTTATGGTTCGAACATTACGGGTCGGATTGGATCAAAGGGGAAGGTGCGACGGATTTACCTACATAGGTTCACTAATAGCTCTGACCCCATACCCTAGTTGGGCTCAGCCCAGACGCGTACATCCAAATGGCTCTTCAGCTTGCTTGGTACCGGACTAGGGGCTACTTTACCGCAACCTACGAAACAGCTTTGACCAGGATGTTCAACAAGGCCCGGACGGAGACTATACGGACATTTTCCAGTGATAGTCGAGCATTCGTCCTCGGCATGGACGACCCGCAAGCAACGGTTAGTGCTCTTCCAGCTTCTATGACATCTATGCTTAACAACCGCTACCTACACAGGCGGAGTCTAAGTTCTCCCTTCTGAAGCGCGCTATACAAACTCATACCAGTTTGACTCGTGAAGCCGCAACTGGACGGGGAATCGATCGCCATCTACTTGGGTTGCGGAAAATGCTTCGCGAAAATGAAGGCGCAGAACTTTTTGATGATCCTCTGTTCAGTCGCAGTCAGGAGTGGCAATTGAGCACGAGTGGGTTGAGTGCTGGTCACCTCTTCCGGGGTACTGGGTAAGTGCATCCTAGTTTCCATAGTTATGCTACTGTTGACCTCCTGCTCGATACAGATTTAGTACTCTATACGAGAATGGATACGGGATAAATTGTAAGTCGTTGGTTTGTTACTGATTTGCATTAGTTGCTGACTTCGCGTTTGTATCCAGATCTTGCTGCACCCGGGATGGTCAAGTTCGGCATTGAATCAAAGCACTCAAATCCAGCGACGTCAACGGAAGGGTTCAAGGTTGCAATTGCGGATGCTATGAACGATATGAAGTCCATATGCTCGAATATTAGACCTATATCTAGCAAGTTATGATCTAGAAAGTTATTGTAAGTAATACTTAATCGCAAACATCTCGACGGCCGTGTACGGAGCCATGGCAGCCATGGGTAATGGGGGGGATACAAAGTTCGAATCTTGAACTCCCGAAAGGTTTGCCATTATGTCTGTTATGTCATTATAGGGGAGTGAGCAAGCTACACTCTGGTGCCGGACCGGGGATTGGTACATGAATTGGATACCGATGACAGACCGGCCGCATTCTACCTTTCAAATTCGCACTTTCATCTCCTTGTATATGCGCCCTGCTTGGATGGCAGATGTGGGCTTCGAGTAAGTCACTGCTCAGAATCTGGACGAGTCCCTGGAAACTTGCTGGAGACTTAGTAACGTGAAAGCTGCCAATTCAGCACACCGCAATCAGGGCGTAATGTCAAACTGACAACCTCTCTTCGGGAATATCTTCTGGCTGTTGTACCTCTGATCTCTATCGTGACCCATCAAGTCGTTGAGTACTTTTAAGGATCGGTTCTGCCACGAGGTGTGTCCCCACTCTGATTTCCACCCACCTCCACCTTCTTGATCTTTGAATCCCTCATTAATGTCCATGGCCGACTGGGTGGGATTGGCCATAAATGTCTTCGGCCTGGCTATCCAAGCATATGAAGTCTTCCAGCAGGCCATTGAATTCCCAGAGAGCTACAGCGCAGTTGTTTTGAAGCTTGACGTCGAGTTGACCCGCCTACAGTTATGGGGCAAGCACTCGGGTGTGAGCCAGGGGTCACTCGCGCCAGATCTGCTTCCATTCGAATCTTTGATTGACAGGATCTTGCGGAAGTTGACCAACTTGCTACAAGATTCTGCTCGGTTGAAGGAGCGATACGGTCTCAAGCCGGTTGAGGAGGTTGCCAGTAATCCTGGCTCACATTCCAAGCCCCTCATACAATTGAGGAGCGTTCTACGATCCATCGCTGGCAGGCACAAGGTTAACGCTCCCACGACTCAGACAGGCACCTTAGAGCGGGTTCGGTGGGCCATTTCGTCTCAGGAGCAGTTCAAGGAACTCGTAGAAGAAATACGGAGTTACACGAACAGCCTGAACGAGCTATTGCTCGCATCTCAGCGTGCAACACTTCAGCACGACTGGGAACGTGCGGGTATCCGAATTGTTGGCGCCGTGGACGACCCGTCGGGCCTTTCACTGGTTCGCCAAATGGCGAGGGAGAATAGCAATTGCCAGAACTTGTCGACCATGGCATCACGAAAGGCCATCGTCGAGAATTATGCCAACCAAATTGGGACGGTAGCAGGGCGTTCCCCTAATCAGCTTCTTCTGAGGCAGGACTTTGAGCTTCCCAGCAATTACCTCTCCCTCTCGCGCTGCATTGCGTTATACAGCCCCAAGTCTCCTTCGCCAGTTCCCTCCACGAAGACATATGTTCTCGTCGAGAAAAAACCCTTCGATAGCCATATCCGAAGCGAAGACAAAATCGCACTACTCTCACGACTTCATCGCTTGATGACGTTGCTGAATACTACTTCGGACAACGAGCAGGGCATGCTCACGCCAAGTCTTGGGTATTGGAGTGAGGATGATTGTTGGTGTCTCGTTTATCGTTGCCCATTCGTTCCCTCGAGCACCATACCACCCCAAGTAGTCGGATCTTTGACCTCCGCTCAACCGTTATCCCTCCTACACCTCTTACAGAGCAGCTCATTCCGGCCAGCTCTCGAGCAAAGATTAGCCCTCGCGAACAATTTGGCCGCTGTGTTGTCTAGGTTATATGGCGGTCAGTGGTTCCACAAGGGTGTCCGGAGCGACAATATCGTATTCCCTCAATCCCCTTCTCCAGCCTTCGACATCTCTCGACCCGTCATCGTTGGTTTTGAATACTCCCGCCAATATACAGAGCCCGCCAGTATCGACTTCGTGGCCCAGGATTTCTGCCAGGCTGTGTACCGCCATCCAGACTACCAGGGAGAGGCAGCGAACAGAACGGGTTACCGTTTATCGTATGATATATATTCATTTGGGCTCCTATTGGCAGAAATAGCATGGTGGGTACCTTTGGAGAAGGTCTACCAGGACGTAATGAGGAAGAAGCCCGGCGGTGGCAACCTTTCTGAGTATCGCACACCTCAGGCAAAGTCGTTCATGGAGGAGATATCCAGGAAGGTTGGAAAGGAAATGGCGTTTCGAGTGGGGACGGTATATCAGAAGGTGATTGATTGGTGTTTAAAGCAGGGTATGACTTTCGCGGACGACAAGGACCTCGCGGTCGACTTCTACTCGAATGTGGTTGTTCCGTTGGAGACTATAAGTAAATAGGGTGTAACTAGTAGAACTGGGTATATAGGCGACGTTTAGTACAAGATATCGATACAGCAATCCGAAAGCAGGTACAAGCGAGAAACAGAGGACAGGCTGTGTTCAGTCCGAGTCGGATAACTCAATAACATCTTCGGGCGGGACATGTTGAAGAGTGCGGCGACGAACATTCCTAGACAGTACAGGAACATTCTCTTTATCGTCCTCCTCGTCGTCGTCGATGGTAATGGTCTCAACATGGGATTCCTCCAAAGGTTCAGATGTTGACGTTCGCGATGCTACAGCTCTGGATGGAGTGCCCATACTCTGGAACTGTTCTCCCATCGCCTTCATCTCTGCTTCATCAATCCCAGCAAGGAATTCGGCATCGAGGTCGTCATCAAACATATCGTCGTCATCATCCTCGATCATAATTGGTTTGATAGGTGTCGGTGAATGATCCTCTCTAACCTGTGGTTTATTATCTGGGGCGGGGACGTTACTGGGGGATCCTTCACTGGGTCGACCCCTTGCTGGCAAGGGCTTGACCGGCCTTCTTCTGGTATCCGCCATCCAGCTGTTGTTCTCGTCTTCGTCCTCGTCATCGCTTTCGATATCAATAGGACCCTGGGTCGGAAGGTGACCATTGCTCTGAGTGGGGATAGATGGCCGCCTTGGCTGCGTCGAGGGAGGAGCTACAGTGGTAGAGGAAGAAGGTATTGAATGTGAGGGAGCGGGGATGCGACGGCGGCGAGGTTGATCTTCATCCTCTATATGGGAGCGCGAGTCGACGGGGAGTGTTGGGGAAGGAGGTGGTGAAATATCTCGAAGTGGAGACCGAACGCCCGTGACAGGTGGCGGAGATTCGGGAGGCTCACCCTCTAGTTCGGGATCCGGTGGAAGTCTATTCGGGCTTGGAGTGAGAATGAGAATGATAAGATGTGAAAAGCCATCGCACCCTAGTCGGAGCCTCAGACTATTGGCAAAGCGCCCTTCTTGTCGCGATTCCAAATTGGATTCTTCACCACCTTTCAGAGCTACGTTTTCAGGCGTAAGAAAGACGATACCCCTCCGGACTTCTGCATTGCGTATGACGAGCTAGGCGCCTACGGTCAAGACGGGGAGTTGGAAAGGAAATTGGGCAACATACCTTATAGCCGAGAGGCGTTTGACCCAGTTTCAGTTCTGGTATTTTGCGATATTCCATGGCTCGCATCGTTGTGGCTCCATCACCGATTTCAAAGCGTAGCATAGACCTCGTGTACTCTGGAATAGGACCCTCCTCCTCGACCTCGCTGTCCGCCTCTCCTTCAATCCTTGCCCCTGCAGCGCGACGTTCCTCTCGGAGTTGCCTGGTCTTGTTGAGATTGTACGCGCTGACTCCGATGTCGGTGATTGATTCTATCTGAACTAAGATTGGGCCCGTCAAAGTTGACTTCTGTGTATCGTTATTCACGATTCGTGCAGGTATGCCGGATCCATGTATCATCGAGTCGCGAAGGTCGGACGAGAGCAGCTGAGCCTCCACCTCTTCTATAATTCTATCGAGTTGATTGGCCGGGTTCAATTGCTTATCGTCAATGACCCAGTCATAGCATCCTTGAAGCCACTCCTGTCGCGTAAGGGATAACGAGATTCAATTCACAGTTATCACAACGGAAGAAACTGACAGCCTCACCGGATCGACGCGTGGATTTGGATAATTGGTCTTGATATACTGCAGAATTTCTGACGGTGGAGACATGGTGAAGATTTTGCCTGTTAGGACGAGGAATCGGTCGTGAAGGTAGGGTCGAGAGTCAAAAGACGCGAACCAGGCTCTTGCACAAAGGAGGGTCGCGATCACGTGGGCGAATGTTGCAATTACAGTTTGGTGGTGAAGCCAATAAACTCTTCTGTTCCTCAGCCTGTTCACCTTGGCCTTTCTATCACAGTCCAGAAAGTTTATATCTGTGTAAATACGTAGAGCTCAATCTGCACCATTGAATGTATCATTGCACTTGCTGAAACAAAATTTCCAACGGGTGGGAATTACAGGAAGGTCGTTAAATCGGAATTTCCTTTTTGAGCGATTTCATGCCTGCCCGCACAAAAACTTCGACCACTCGCTTGCCTCAAAGCCTGCTAGAGCAAATCGAGCAGTCAAATAGTCAGTATTCATGTACACTATCACAATAGCTCTACTGATAATGCTTTTTTAGACAGCGACGCCCATGGCCCTCGAAAACGGACAGCACAAAAGCAATTATCCAGAAAGGATGCTCGCAAACAAGGAAGAACTCAGAAGAAGCAGAACAAAGCCAACTATTTCGCGTCACATGGAGTGAAGCGTGCTGCCTCAGACGAACAAAATGCTTCCTCCAGACCGAACAAGAAGATGAAACTGGACGGAGGTGTAGATACCCGGTGGGAAACACAGGCGAAGGCGTCGACGAGTAAAGTCGTCGAAAGGATCGCAGCAGACGATAAATCCAACGAACCCATCATGAAAAAGATAAAGATCACTACCCCCAAGAAGACTGAATCAGCTCTCGAAAAGCTTGCCAGAAAGTCTACTTCGATCTCCCGCATACGCACTCCTCGCACACACCAAGAAAAGGAAGAAGATGCTTACATCACGTATTTAGAAGCAAAGCTGGGATATTCAGGGAAGGGAAAAAAGTCGAAGATTGACGATGGACTCGATGGTAGGCTCTTTTCTCGAGCATTCTGGAACCAAAGTTGACAAGTGGATTTGAGACCTCTTCGATTTCACAACCGGACTTGAGTCGTCAACACTACAGGTACCATTGCTGTTGTCGTCACCGTCATCTTCGCTCAACCCCATAAATAGGCTACCAGCGAGGATGATAATTTGACGGGGACTGAGGAAGAAGAAGAGGAACAGGACGAAGTGGAAGAAGGTGAGGGTGAGATAGAGGGAAGTGAGGACGAGAGTGTGGTATATGAAGAGCAAGAGGAGTGGCATGGTATTGAGGAGGAGGCGTCAGACGAGCCGGAGGACGCCTCATCGTCTGCAGGAGAGATACCTCGGGAAAACTCGTCACAACCAGGCGAGTACCTTCCTTGTACGATGAATAAAGATACTGATAACCCTTCAGCTACGAAATATGTACCCCCTCATCTCCGGAATATGAACTCAACGGGCGACTCTGAAGCTCTATCGAAGCTAACGAAGCAGCTCAAAGGTCTACTCAATAGGATGTCCGAGCAGAATATTGGGTCTATACTGGACAGTATCGAGGAATTGTTCCGAAATAACAGGCGGCACGGTATGATATGATTACTGAACACCCTCTTTCACGGTTTACCTTACCTGTCCACGTTCAGACGTCACATCAACGCTCACTACCTTGATCATTGACGGGATCAGCTCGCATTCGACTCTACTTGACTCATATGTTGTCCTTCACGCAGCATTCGTGTCGAGCTTACACAAAATAGTCGGTATTGAATTTGGTAGGCTTTTTCTCCATGCCCCGCGGTGAGCATTGTGATTGATCCCCCCCTTCATAGCTGCGTATTTTGTCCAAAATGTCGTATCATCCTACGAACGACATTTCGATGCGCTCCGTAATACACCTGACGATACCGACACAGAGATCCGAACTGATGAAGGTCCGAATGAAGACAGAGGAAAGGAAGCATCCAACTTGGTCGTACTACTGTCGGAACTGTACAACTTCCAAGTCATATCTTGCGTCTTGTTATACGATATTATCCGAGGGCTGTTAGATGGAGATATCGGGGAGGTTCAAGTTGAACTCCTACTCAAGATCGTTCGGAGTACGTTACTGCCACTTTTGTGTTCTCCTTCCCAGTGCTGAGAATCTTTTCTCCATCCAGATTCGGGTCACCAACTACGACAGGACGACCCGTCTTCATTACGGGACATAACCCAGATCGTTCAAGCTAGGCTCAGCGGAAACGAAGATACTCTCAGGTATGAGAATCTGCGTTTCATATCAAAGGTTTCAACTCATTTTCATCCAGCTCTCGGACGCGGTTCATGATCGAGACTCTCAACAATCTGAAGAATAACAAGGTTAAACGGATTGGAGCGCAAAACCAAGGTGAAGAGGCCCAGGAACGCATGAAGAAGTTCTTGTCTGGCCTGAGCAAAAAACGCCATGGTGAGCAGCGCGGAGTGGGAAGTCAAGCACTCAATTTGACGACGATATACAGTGATGGCACACGAATCTCTACGTGTCTCGCTTCAGGATTTGCATTCTGCAGAGACTAGAGGGAAATGGTGGCTAGTCGGCGCTGCCTGGGGTGGGGACCCGCTGGTTGACAGGCAAGATGACAAGGAGAAAGGGTCCGGAAGTACCGAGCAGCCGGCGCCCGCAATGGCAAGCAGTGCCTTGTTGAAACTCGCAAAGAAGCAAGGGATGAACACGGACATTCGCAGAAGCATCTTCGTGGTGCTCATGAGTAGTGATGTATGTTGCCCGCAAATCATAAAAGAGAAACAGCCTGATTTGTTTCTGTGTATAGGACTACGTCGATGCATGCGAACGGTTGTCGGAATTGAGGCTCTCGGAGCTCCAGCAAAGAGACATCGTTAGGGTGCTTATCCATTGCTGTGGCAATGTACGTCTTTTCGCCGACTTTGTGTACCTCATGTGAAAGAATGCTCACGCCGATTGCCCTCCGACAGGAGAAAACCTATAACCCCTACTATACTCTCGTCTGCCAGCATCTCTGCCAGTTTTCTCACTCGTACAAGATAACCTTGCAGTACTGCCTTTGGGACTTCCTTCGCGACATGGGAGAGACGGAAGCCGGAGGTGTGGAGGTTATCAAAAACCTCAAGGAAGATGAAGGATTCGACGTCAAGACGATATCGTCATCGCGGATACGGAACGTTGCCAAAGCTTACGCCTGGTGGATCGCCAAAGACTGTATCAACCTCTCGGTTCTTAAGGTGCGCCTTCCATTTGCCTCTTCTTGGCTGCATGTTCGGTGCCTTACACTTTTCTCAGCCTGTCGATTTCACGCAAATCAAACCCCAAGCACAGAAGTTCTTGGACGAGCTCTTTATGAACATCTTTCTGAGCAGCCAATCTTCGTCGCCTCTGACTGATGTCGGAAGAAATGCCACTCGAAATAGAGGATCGGTTGAGGAGATCTTCCTTAGGGTTACCAAATTCCAGACGTTGGCCATGGGGCTATTGTTCTTTTTCTCAAAAGTGTTTTGCTCGACATCGGACGACAAAATGGACGAAGAAACCAGAAAGCTGGTCAAATGGGGAGTTGAGGTTGTCAAGGACACCATTCAGACAGGCCTGGATATTATTCCTAGCTTGTAACCACCTCTGTTTACTGGGACATGTAGTTTCCGAGATTGCAGATTTGCCCGGGCGACGTTCCCTGAGTTGCTAAACCATCATGCCTATATTGTGTAAAGAGCGAGGAGGGAATTACAGAGGCTGAGGCCAAAACGGTTGAGTAGGATAATTCGATCGAGATCCGGATGTCGAATGGATCTAGAACCAGAAAGTCAAAGACTCAGAGGACTTTTGTATCACAATTGGGCGTCTACGGAGCTTTGCGCACGAGCTTCACCGGCAACGAAGAGTGTCTGAATGGCCATGGCGACAGAACGGAGTCAATAACGATTGTCAGCTACAAATCGACATAGACTCATGATGTTTTCCGGAATGCGACGCTGCAATAGACATTCCCACTTTTGCCGCCGAAGGTGAAAGAAGGGTGCTTTATTCTCGAGCTGTTGCGGACATAGAAGTTACAGTCAACACCCGAGACTAACAAGAGAACGATAGACGCACTGATATTGGAACCCTGTTTCCTGAGATATGAAGTTTGCTTTGAGCTCTTCCTCGGTAAAGTTGCAGGCTGCGATATACAGGTGGGCGTGAAGTGGGGACCGGAATGGGAGGCGGATACGCACAAGTGATCAGGAAGAATCCTCCAGGTTTTACGAGCCGTGCAGCACGAGCAGGATACCTCGCTGCTGGAGAACTTCCGTGCTCATCCTTCGGACCAAGAGCAATGGCATCGTAGGTACCCTTGTCGAGTAAGAGATCCCAAACGTCAGTAGCCGTGAGGTCCATATGCGACAGATGAGGCGGGTCTTCTTTCAAGAAATCACAGATGTTGAAAGTCACGTCGCCACCATCCCTGGATGCGGCCACCAGTTTTGAGAGTTTTACAGCATCTGCACTGTAGTCGATGCCGGCCAAACCCTTGGCGGGATAGTCTTCATCCAATAGTGCCAATATTAGAGTACCGTTCCCGCTGCCGACTTCGAGAATAGATGGGTTGGACGAAGGAGGTATGTGCTCCACAGCCCATGAGACCATCTTGTCTACGCTGTCAGAGCCGAACCTAAGCAAATGGACCGATTAGACCGAGATGAAGGAGAAGCAAGAAAAAATTCTAGTGCCAGATTTCGCCCTCATCCCCGATATCTACAAAGTTGACAACTTCGTTCTTGTAGACCTGATCCCAGCTAGAGAGACAGTAACTGAGTAGCATACGTAATCTCCGCACAAAGTCTTACCTACTGCTCTTGAGTTCCTAGTTTCGATGGTTCAAGATCTAAACCGCTCATCGAGGCAAGAGGAAAAGGCTGATGGGCGTTAACTTAAACATGTCGGCACAACCGGCAGTGAGGATGGGCGCTAGCTTATCATGAGCGTCTAAACTAGCGGCGCCGCTTCTTCTCCTTGTAGACTCATTCGCGCTCTTATTCTGACTCTTTCATGTCCCGACCAAGCCCATTACTCCTTAGTGCGTTATGATCTATAGAAGATGGGTGTAAAATCTTTATGGAGTCTCTTGACTCCGGTCGGTCGACCTGTTGCGTGCGTTCTGGTGCATCCATTCGGTAGCATGTGCTGACTTCAAGGCTCCAGACTAGAGAACATGGAAGGCAAAACTGTGGCTATCGATTCTAGTATATGGATTTATCAGTTTCAGGCGACGATGAGAACCAAGGATGGGCGCGTTCTTGCCAATGCACATGTTCTCGGCTTTCTGAGGAGAATCTCCAAATTGTTGTTCTTTGGAATGAAACCGGTCTTCGTATTCGATGGTGGAGCTCCCGCTCTCAAGCGAGAAACACTGGTGTGTTGTATCATGTGCGATCTCATAGTGCTTAAACCGACTATTGTGCGCAGAACGAGCGGAAGAGGAAGAAGACCGGTGCTGCAGCCACCCATGTGAAGGTTGCAGAGAGACTTCTGGCCGCTCAGATGAGAAGGGAAGCTTTGAAGCACGTTAAAGGCGGACAGTGCGTGTCAATACTCTCTTCGATACGGCCTTGTATTGAACGCAAAACAGAACTTCTAGCAAAGGAAAAGAAAAGGCCTCAGATGACGTCGTATACCTCGAAGACCTCGACTCTAACTTCCCCCAAACTCCAGCAAAGAAGAAAGCAGACAATGAGCCGACATCGTCTACAAAGAAAAGCAAATTTTATGATCACGACCCATATCGCCTTCCCGAGGTGGATATGGAAGCCAGAGTTGCGAATGCTACGAGATCAACTGCACCTGATCCTCGTCTGGCTACTGAAGACGAACTACGAGACTTCATTGAACACATGCGACCGGAAGACTTCGACGTTACCTCAGTTGCTTTTCGAGAACTACCCACCGAAGTTCAGTATGAAATTGTTGGTGACCTCAGATTGAAGTCCCGGCAAACATCGTACACACGACTCCAGCAGATGCTGAAGAATGCACCTACACCCCTTGATTTTTCCAAACAACAGATAAAGAACCTCCAACAACGCAACTCCTTGACGCAGCAGCTATTAACCACGACGGACACTATAGGGAAAGCGCACATTGAGATCCCAGTTCGAATCGCCAGCGAGCGAAACCGGGAGTATGTACTTTTGAAGAACGAAGGCGCCGCCGGAGGTTGGATTCTGGGGATACGCGACGAGGGTACGGAGAAAAAGCCCATTCTCATTGACCATGATAGCGATCAAGAGAAGGAAAAGGTTGATAGTGATGAGGATGACGACGACATGGAGGAGGTCGATATGTAGGTGTCTTTCATTGTAATCGAAGATAGTCTTGCTCATAAAGCTCTTTCCAGACCAACAAAGCCTCATACAACGACCATCGTTGATCCTGACCTGCGTGAATATAATAGAACCATGGCTCTAACTGGCAATGCCGTCCGTTATGCCCCGAAAAGGCTGGCCCCGCTCACTACGAAGGACAGAAATAATGGTCCCGCAATCCCCCTTTTTACCCAAGACGAAGACGATATCCCGTATTCGTCGACCGTACATGATTGGGAGGCTGACCCCGAGCTGTCGCTGGCAATTCAGGCGAGCCTTGACCATGCCACCCAGGGTGACGGAGATACTGCGGCACCGTCCTCTTCCTCCACTCTAAAACCTCGACGCGGCCCATCCCCCGAGGCCAACGTCGTCAATACCAGACGTCTTGAGACTGCATTATCAATTGCTAACGCCCGGCCCTCCAATCGCACCTTCCTCACCACATCTTCCGCTACTTCGCTATCGCCCTCTGGAGGATCTTTTGGTACCCCCTTCCTTCTGAACATGCCGGCTGATGAACCGCGTCCACTTGTGTCTCATGCGACCCCCCTTCCAAGGAAGCCGGCGCAAGAAATACCTCGACCTCCGTCCCCGCGTGTTCCCGACCAGCCATCAGCTTCCTATGTGCCGGAATCTTCACAGGACGTGACGGTCATTCCGTCAGTTAGGCCCTTGAACGACGGGAACAACGAATCCGAGGGTAGTGATGCTGAGATGGAGCCACTCTTACCTCCCCATAGATTTCACCAAGGTCCAGGTTCGCTGTACGAGAACCTGGATGCCGCTCCGGAAATGGCGCATAGGGTCGACCCACCCGTTAGCTTAGAGAACTCTCTGACAGAAGACGAATACCCCCGTTTACCCACGCCCTCTCGTTCGGCCACTCCGCAAGATGAGGCGGGAGTTGTCGATGGGGATGGGGAAATCTCTCTAAACACAACGCAGGACGCCGGCCATATGCAACGGGTTCCAGCCCCGCCAGACTTGCCCCACAGCGTACTTCAGGAGGCCTCGCGACCACCCACTCCTGATACTGAGGATTGGGATGCCGCTCAGGAGATGGACCCAGCCGCAGAGGAAGGCGAATTCGCCCGTTTTGTCTCCCAGGTCAAAGGGAGAAACATCGATGATGTCCGTCGCGAAATTGATGAAGAAATCACATCCCTAAACGAGCAACGGAGGAATGCGATGCGAGATTCGGATGATATCACGCAACAAATGATAAACCAAATTATGGTGAGAATCATGCCTGTGAGGACCTCGAAATAAACTCTTATTGATTTCTCGCGCGGCAGATCATGTTGCGATTATTTGGCATCCCATATATCACAGCACCAATGGAGGCTGAGGCTCAATGCGCAGCTCTTGCATCTATTGGATTGGTTGACGGAATCATCACCGACGACTCTGACGTGTTTCTGTTTGGTGGACAACGGGTGTTCAAAAATATGTTCAACCAATCGAAAACTGTCGAGTGTTTCTTGCTATCCGACTTGTCGCGAGAGCTAGGGCTGGACCAGGGGACCCTAATTCGCCTGGCCTATCTTCTCGGGAGTGACTATGTAGAGGGACTTCCTGGGGTGGGTCCCGTCATGGCTATGGAGCTTATGCGAGAGTTCCCCGGCGACGACGGCCTTCACAAATTCAAGGATTGGTGGGCTAAGGTACAGACGGGTCGAGATAAAGATGAGGACAACAAGTCCACGTTTCGCAAGAGATTTGTGAGTGCGATGCATTCAATATTCTAGAAAGAACGTGTGACATGGACCTACGTCCCTGTTTAGAAGAAGAAATTCAAGGACTTGTATCTGCCACCCGATTGGCCAAACAGTGCCGTGGTAAGTTAACAAACATTCCAAGTGATAGCATTGCTTACGGTTATTTACATTCAGAGGGACGCGTACTTCCATCCCACCGTTGATGAATCTGAAGAGCCTTTTAAATGGGGGCTACCCGACCTTGATGCCCTCCGCGAGTGAGTGATGCTGCTGAAATCGTTGAGTAGGTGTACTGATCTATTCATGCGTCGCTAGGTTCTTGAGGGAGGAGCTGGGATGGGGCCAATCAAAGGTCGACGACCTTCTATTACCTATCATTCAGAAAATGAATAAGCGAACGCAGGTGAATAATTTTCTTTCATCCCCGATCCCATTCATTTGTTCACTACTTTCCTTTTTGCCGTTTCTAGACAGCTGCTCTGAACAAGCAAGGGAACCTTAATGAGTTCTTTGACGTGTCAGGTGGTGGTGGCACGCTGGCGCCCCGAAAACGCCAGGCCTATGCAAGCAAACGTCTTCAGGCAGTCGTTTCGGACTTTCGCAAGAAACGGAAAAATGCATCATCATCATCATCATCCACCCCTACATCGGTTTCGGATGGCGACAGCGATGGCGAGGACGGCGACCTGTCTCGGCCAAGCAAGAGGACCAGGTCATCGAATTCAACTTCCGCGAAAGGTAAAGAAAAAGCCGCGGGAAAGAGGGGTCAGGGTAGCAGTACTCGAGGCAAAACTCGAGGGTCGGGAACGAGGGGGCGACGCGGTCGGAAGGCTGCACCTACGCCGTCAGTTGACGTGGAATCGGGCGATGAGGACGAGTTCGTGGAGCCTACAGTCGAAGAAGCGACAGCGGAGCCGCCACCTTTAGCCGTTGATCTGCGGCCCCGCCCTAAGCCCAAGCCTGCCTATCGGACTGCTCATGCTGAAGGAAATGCGGATTAGGTCAAGATTCGGTCTTTTTATCGATACTCATGGTATGGATTATTTCACGGGGCATCAATATAGTTTACACTAAATACCGGGTGATGCGTTGATAATGATCTATTGATTCTTCGTCGCACCTTGATTCTGATGTATGTCTGAGGTCACTTTGGAGGACAAGGGCTTGTGTAGCGCTCATATCCTCTTAGTCATAAGGACTCAGCACTTCTCATGAGAGTCAACAAATGACCCTACAGTGATATGTGCTTCAAGTAGCGGAAGATGTATTCGGGGAGGTCACAAAGCGTAAACTGACGTGAAGTCCTTCGATTGAAGTCCTCGAGATATGTCAGATAGAAGGCCGGGTATCGTTTTTCCAACCCTTAAAGTATACATGCAAAACCCTTCGGGACCTCATTTAATAAAGGTCTCGTACATGCGCTTGCGCGTTCGTGGTTTGCGCTCCCGCGAAATAATGCCAACTTGTACTGATAGGCCCATCAATGATCAAGGCTGCACTTAGTGTAAAGGGGACCAGTGTAAGAGATGGCCGGACCGACTTCAAATTTCTGGTCAATGCAAAGGCTTTCGACGATATTCGCTTATACTTAGCATGATCACCGGTAGTGTGTCATAGCAATGAGGACGAATGAAGACCTGACAGCAGGGACTTTCCGCCCGGGTTACTAAAAGATGAAAAATACTTACCTGTCGAGACACTGAGGCTGTGTATGTCTACGTCCATTCACACCGTTGTCTGGGGAGTTCGGATGACCGAAGTACCGGATTGGAAGGTTGTTAGATCGACCGACAGGATGGCGATGGTCCTTGCTCTATACGTACAGACGTACAGATGCCACTTTGAATGCCTAGGTGGTACTAAGCACGTGCTGTCCGGGAAAACCCGACGCCCAAAATGCTTGTAGGATGATCTCTCTCTCAGACTCCCTCAAAGCGATGTTGCAGTGGCGGGTGAGCAGTGGATCTAGGGCGACACGGGAAGACAACGGGAAGAAAGGTACCTTTAGAAGGGGTACGTACTGGCTGATGCAGTATTTTGCAGTACTCGTCATCTTGCCGGAGAATAGTCCAGGGTTCTCTGTTTGTAAGTATCACCCTCGCATTTCGGAGTTCTTGTGAATGTGCGGGTCTCCCACACTCAACTTCAAGACGTCAAGTGCTCACGCCCGTCATCGACCTGCAGGCTATGAGCGGAAAATAAAAGATGGGCGGTGTCTCAAGTTGGAACTGAATGCTCCCATTGGTTCTAGCTTGCTTCTCGCTAGGGGTTCCACTTTGGTGATGCGGGCATGTGAGAGTTGAGTGAAAAATGGTTCCATTGAGGATGTATTAAACGGGCCGTTATTCTTCGGAGCTTTCCTCCTCTACTCTAGCCTGGAAGTGCTCTTTAATGAACGGTTCCGGACTGCCAAAAAAAATAAAAATGAACCTTATTTTCTTCTGTACCTCCCAACTCTTTGACCAGCCCTCCGTACGGGTAAGTTCTCCGAATGAAATGAGGCTCTGGCGTCCCGTATTCCTTGATCAGCATGAAGGTTCCCGCAAAGCCTAAGAAAGCAAGGGCAAAGCGCCTCAAAGCGACGTTGGGGTCGATTCCGGGTATGTCCGGGGACCACATCGAGTACAGTTCTTCTCGCTCGTGCAACTGGTACCAACGTTAGTCGACGCGTCAACTTGCTAAGCAGAATCAATGCTCTTACTGCATCTCCATAGTTCCTCCTGTATTGGTTATCTTGCCAGCCTTTGGGAGGTAGATATTGGCGATTTATGGGAGTTACATCCGGGTATTCGGTCAAGACTTCAGGTGTTTCTGGCTCGGCCGCCTGTGGCTCTACAAAAGCCGCATCAATTTTTGCAGCAGAATTAGAGATAAAACGATGGGGATGACGAGCAGCGAGGAGAGGCCTGCGCGCTGTACGCAGGATGGAGGAGCGCATCGCGGTAACGATGACCAAATCGCTTGTCGCTTCAGGTTTGAGCGGTAGCCACGTGGGTTGATTACGTAACGCGCCAGAATTTCTTCTGCGACCCCTCATGGGTTTAGTTGCACAGATATTGTTCACGGCCATCATGGATTTGAATGCTCTTCTATATTTCAACTGAACTCGAGTTCCATCTCCTTCGCCCGACCCCCCTTCATATCTCTCTCAACCACCCTTCGATTTTCTCCCCCCATCCATGGCGTCTGGCGCACAGAAGGATGTAGAGGCCTTACTCTTGAAAGAAAGGGTCTTCAGGAGGAGGCCAGGAGAGGACGTCTATCCTGTGGACTACTGCAATGAAATTGTCAACTAGTTGCGTCGCGTATTGCTCACTATCAGCCTTTAGACTGACAGCCATACTTTACTTAGCGATCACTGGGACCATTTGTGGTGCGGTTACCATCCGTGATCTACGTCTTTTTCTTTATTCAAGCAGAGGTGCCTGTTTTGTAGGCTCATGGACTGTATAAAAGGCCTCACAATGCACCAATTCGAAGTACCTCCTAGGCTTGTATTGGATTTAGGATGTGGAAGTGGGCTCTGGGCGATAGAAGCAGCGAAACAGTGGCCGGTGTGTACAACCTCACCTTTTGGTTCTCCCACTCCACTCACGTACTCGCCTGTAGGAGAGCACTATTATTGGTCTTGACATGAGATCTATCCAGCCTAAACTATTAGAAATGGAAGCATTTAAAGGCGTGGCCCATCGACTGAAATGGATCCACGGCAATTTGTACGTTCACCCAACATGATCTTTGTCCCTTCTCTTACCGACGTCCAATCAGTCTTGATGGTCTGCACTTCCCGCCGGACCACTTTGATCTAGTGAGAATAGCCCGTATAGGTCTCGGGGTTCCGGAGGATGAAGTAAGTCAATTCCTCCTGTCCGCCACTCGCGTTCAACCGCTTACTTGCAAAAATCCAGTGGCAATTTGTACTAGAGGTACCGAGAATGTTCCCTTTATGATGGGGATGAGCGCGTACCTGACATTTGTTCTGCACGTCAGGAAGTCTCTCGTGTCATGAAGCCAGGGGCAGTGTTAGAGGTACGTTTACGCGACTTGAGGTCACGCACATTCTCTTACCGTTGCCTTTAGATTATAGAAGAAGATCTAATCTTCCCTTCCGGCGAAATTTCGCGGTCTCGACCCCGACCGACTCTCACAATCGACCTACCTATCTCTGATTCCATACCTTCTGCGAGAAGTTCAATTGCTTCTGCCAATCCTTGGATATCTAGTCAAGACGACTTATCAGAAACCTCAACTAAACGGCCCAACCTTTCACCTCTGCAAGAGTCACCCACCTCCACCTCTTCCCCTCCATCCGCTTATCCCATGCCCAAATCCCCGTTGTCCTTACGCACAAATAGTAGCTACACTCTTGCGTCTACCCTTTCGTCTACCCCAATACCCTCATCTTCGTATCAGAGCCACCCACAGGACCACTCTAGACTGCAATCAGCCTGGGATGCTATGCTCTCACACCGATTCCTGCCGTCCCAACTCACCACTGTCCTACCATTCTACCTCTCATCATGTTTCACCGACGTCCAGTCCCATCTACCTTTGAACATACCTTTACCTCCTAACTCTCCCTCTTCAAGAGTTCCCAGAAGTCGAGACTCGGAACTGCTCGACGTTGAACGTCAATTCTCTTTGCACCCCGCAGGAAAACGCATCTCGGATTCGGACGAATTTCCAAGAAATGGTGTCCCCGGCGTTCAAAAACATGTCCAGAATCTCACAACGATGCATCTGGCAAGAACTGTCCAAATAATAACAGGCTGCAAGGAGGCAATATGGGTTGAGTACGAACGGATGTACACTCCAGATCTCCCGCCAGTGACCTCAAGTCGTCGCAAGGATGGCCGTTATCAATTCACCAACAACAAGACGATAGCACGGGAGAGCTTCGACCGGGCATGGACGAATTGGGAAAGGTAAGTCCCTCTTGCTACACCTGCCTGAGTGCGGCGAGGCTTAACCCCAGCGAACAGTGACATGACGGATCGCATAGGACTGCGCGACAGTATGCTTACGCACTTGGCTTGGTCTGAATCTCCAGGGGAGCGTCCTGAATGGCGCATCTGGAGAAACGCTATTGATATCAAACCCGTGGACGAAGCGAAAGCACAGAAAGATCTGTGCAGATCGTTGCGCGGGTTCGTCGCTTGGAAACCACGCTGATACCCCTTCGTGTTTATATTTCAGCTTCTTCTCGACTCTGGAAGCTGTTGGAAACCTACCTCCCACATCTCAGGGACATCTACGTTGCCACATATACTTTTTTTTTCTCTTGTTTGCGTACTAGCCACATAATTCACGGCATTGATTTGCCATCCCTAAGTACGCCATTGGAACGAGTATAATTGTACTCTAGTCTCTACACACACAGAACATATCTAGATAATATCACAGTATTGTAGATTACTGTACTTCGATCCACAAGGAGATGGAATAGCACTCTGGAGCTTGCTTGAATATTGGACTAACCAGGCGTGAGAGCCGGGACTCTGTTGAAACTTGAAACTTTCCCGATTTGGATCACCTTTTCACCTGCGTCATCTGGATTTCAGCTGGACAAACCTCCTTCTCTTTCACACTCACTGCTTCAACGCCATGTCCGATACAGAGAAACCCGCCACATCAGCTCCCGCCGCTGACGACAAAAAGGCATCTACCTTCCCAGAGGCCGACTTGACAAAGTACAAGGTTCGTTGGGATATTTTTTTTGTCTTGGATGTAGCTCGTCTGCCATGTTTTTTTCTGATCACCCTTACCTCGCCAGACGGCAGCGGACATCGTTCGCGATGTAATGAAAAAGTTGATCGAACTCGCCGTCGATGGCGCCAGGATCTTGGATTTGTGTATCGAGGGAGACAAACTCATCGAGCAAGGAACTGGCGCAGTCTACAATAAGGCAGTCAAGGGCGTCAAGGTCGCTAAAGGTGCGATTCACCAACGATTCGGTGAAGGTTCTACATACTCAAAGCCAATCGCGTAGGCATTGCTTTCCCTACAAGCATTTCGGTTAACAATACCGTTTCTCACTTCTCGCCTCTCGAGTATGTTTTTTCTATCCGTATTGATTCTGGCGGGGGTCTTGACGATTGGTTCTTTCAAGGTCTGACCCATTATCCTCGCAAACCCTTGCAAAAGACGATGTCGTGAAGATTCACATCGGTGCCCACATCGATGGTTTCGCAGCCGTCAGTGCTGAAACTATTGTCATTGGCGCCAACGCGGAGAATCCTGTTACAGGAAGAAAGGCGGACGTGATCAAGGCAGCATGGCACGCTGCTGAGATTGCTATGCGTATGGTCAAAGCAGGCAACAAGAACTGGGCTGTCACCGAAGCCGTACAGAAGGTTGCTGCAGCGTGGGATTGCAAGCCGGTAGAAGGTGCGTTCATGTAGCCTGATCATGCGCGATCTAGGCTCATGGGGTTGTACCTTTTTACCTGTCAGGAATGCTCTCATGCCAGCAAACTCAAAACGTGATCGACGGGAAGAAGAGGGTTATACTGAACCCAAGCGAGGCTCAGAAACGCGATTTCGAGGCTGCGACGTTTGCCGAGGGTGAAGTTTACGGCATTGACATTCTGGTTTCGACCGGTGAAGATGGAAAGGTCAGACTACGGCTAAAGTTCCAAAGAACACGAATTGACGCGACTCATAGGCTCGTGTCGAGGAATCAAGAACAACGATCTACCAGAGAGATTCTGCTGTTACATATCAGCTTAAGATGAAGAACTCTCGTGCCGTGTTCTCAGAAGTTCAGAAGAAGGCTGGCGCGTTCCCCTTCAACATTCGTGTCCTCGAGGATGAGAAGCGTGCGCGTATGGGCCTTCAGGAAGCCGTCCAACACAGTCTTGTCAAGCCTTACGAGGTTGTGTGAGTAATGTTTGCTTTATTTGGGTCGGTGCACGCTGTCTCATGATGACTTTGCAGTTACACACCTGCCGGAACCTTTGTTGCTGCATTCCACTTCACCATCGCCCTTCTACCCAACGGTCCTTCGCTTATTACCCACCCTCCAGTCTGGTACAAGCCCGAGCTAGTGAAGACGGAAAAGGAGCTCGAGGACGAGGAGCTCAAGCCTCTGCTAACGAAGAGCCTACGGGAGAACAAGAAGAACAAAAAGAAGAAGGCTGAAGGCGCAAAGGAGGAGTAAACGGGTCGAGTGGATGAGGGAACTTGAAGATGGGCTATCCCCCCACGATCGTCGGATAGCCTTGTAGTCATAAATTGTGCATCTTGTAACTGCCTTCCGAAGCAGAAAGCTTGAATAACCCTTGCACCTTGCAACTGTTGTGTTCGAACATCGTTGGATCGATCTATGACGGTTGTTGTTCGGCCTCTTGACCGAACTCTGCTATTGTACGGACTACAAGATCCACATTTTCCAGGAATGCGTTGACGGTTAGCCGCGCAAGTCGTATTGTCAATGTGGTGAACTCCCTGTGAGCAAGAGCTCGTAAGTAGAGCGAAATTGTTGCCGGACTCCTGAGACGTACCCATGAAGCATATTTCCCTCGACTGTTATCGTTCTCTTCACTGCGTGGGCCTGTAATTCAGGATCGACTTCGATCGAACGTTTGGCTATCAGAGCATGCTTTTCAGAAGAGAATGGTATTTGAACTGATCTGAGAATGCGTAGAAGTAAGAGGCGCATCAAATACGAAGACCAAGAACCTACACTGTGTGCCAGTCGTCGGACATGATGGTGGTTCGTGATCAGGTTGTAGATCACGCGCATCGCGTTTCTGAACGCGTTCGTTAACAACGATCAACAAATTGTGGGTCTCTCTATTCTACAACAACGTCTGGTTCTATCATCTAAATCACAACATTGGCTTGCCCACCACACCGAGAATGGTGGATACAAGTGAGAGTTTCTTGCTAATATTTATACACGCTTCTGGACCCTTAATCACACCATTCTCTCGCACTCATGAACATCCTGAACCACGGACCCATATCATCCCATTCTCCCCGCAATTCACGAGGGTACCAGCTGGTGCTCTCTAGAGTTGTCACTCGTTCTGGGTGAGGCATCATCGCCAATACCCTCCCATCTCGGCTCTGTATACCTGTTACACCTCCCGGAGACCCATTGGGGTTCAGCGGGTAATGCATGGTGGGGAGCCCCTTGGAATCAATGTATCTGACTGCTACTGCATTGGAAGCAGACGAGGGTAAGAACGAAGCTCGGCCTTCTCCGTGTGCGACTGCAACAGGTAATTTCGAGCCAATCATGTCCCGCAGGAAGACCGACTTGCGAGTGACCGGGTTCTCGACGACCTCAACCATCGATACTCGCCCTTCAAAGCGCCCCGAGCGGTTCGCTTTAAACTCGGGCCAGTCCTCCTCCGAGGTGCCCTTGGCTAAATCGCTATCCCCATCACCCAGATCGACGCCTCCTCGGACCAAGGCGCTTAGGAACTGACAGCCGTTGCAAACTCCCAAGGTGAAGGTGTCTTTCCTCCTGAAGAAGGCCTCGAACTCTCCCCTTGCACGGGGGTTCATCAGCACGGAATTTGCCCATCCTTTCCCGGCCCCTAGAACATCTCCATAGGAGAAACCACCACATGCGGCTAACCCAACGAAGTCCGACAGGGATAGGTGCTTGTGGGAGGAGGAAGATACGAGGGACAACGCTTGATCGGAAGGCGTGGAAAACGACGGAGTGGAATATCCCAGGATATCAGACATATGAACATCAATGGCTTCAAATCCAGCTGCATGGAAAGCCCAGGCCATCTCGACATGACCATTTACACCTTGTTCTCGGAGTATCGCGACCTTGGGACGATGAACGAGAAGCTTTTCGGGTGTCGGTATTGGGACTGGAGATTCCTCGGAGGTTGGTCGTAAGGTGACTGGGGTGCTCGGGCTGAAGGAAGGTTCGTAATAGATCCCTCGATACCCTGTCTCGTCCTTGATCAGGGCAAATTCCTCTTGGGCGCATTCCGCGTCATCTCTGATACTTTGCATCCTGAATGACGTTTCGCTCCATGACTGCTGGAGGGCCTCACGAGTGCTGGCGAAGAGGGTGGTTCCGTTCAACTTGTATATGATTTGTGCCTTGTCGGACGGAACAGGAGACCCGAGAACATGCACGGATGTGTCAACAGGGAAACCTGTTTCACTGAAAACTTCCGTGAATTTCGTGAGATCATTCTTGCGAATTTGAAACACAGCGCCAAGTTCTTCATTGAAGAGGGCCCTTGCAGCTTCGTCTCCGTGTTCTCCATTCCGAACAACTGGGTCGAGGGAGATCTCTACTCCGCACCTCCCTGCAAACGCCATCTCGACGATAGCTGCGAACAAGCCACCGTCGCTCCTATCATGGTAGGCCAACACCAATTCAGGACACTTGACCCTGATGGCTTGGGTCGCTTTAAAGAAAGCCAAGAATGATTCCACGTCCGCCCCTGTAAGATCAGGCGTGGGTTCTCCATTGCGGAATGCGAGGGGAATCTGAGGATAAAACACCTGGGCGAAGGATGAGCCACCCATACGCTGTTTCCCCGAAGCAAGATCGACGAAGACCAAGACAGTTTCTTCTTCCGGAGCCAAGAGCTGAATCTGTGGAGTCCAGGTTTCCCTTACATCCTCGACTGCAGCAAATGCAGTGACGACGAGAGTAACAGGCGCTGAGACTTCCTTCTCGGTATCTTTGCCTATAGTGAGGTTTCATTCTCAGATGAGTCGCAGGTTGGTGTATGGGATCACTCACCGCCAATGTTTTCCCTCCATGCCATCCTCATACTCATGCTGTCTTTGCCGACCGGGACACCGACACCCAACTTGACAGCTAGATCTGTCCCAACAGCCTGGACAGCATCGTACAGCGCAGCTCCTTCACCCGGCTTGGATGCGGCCGCCATCCAGTTACAACTCAGCTTGACCTTGGTGAGTGGGTTATCGGTCTGTCGTAATTAAAGGAGGTTCAGTGGCGCGCAGAGCCAGATGGGAACGGAAGCAAACCTTTGAGTCCCCGGCATATCCAACGTATGCAGCAGCGAGGTTTGTCAACGATTCCGCGAGAGCTATCCTAGCAGAGGCAGCAGGGTTTAGCAGGGCTAGGGGAGGCCGCTCGCCTGATGAGAATGCTTCTCCTGCAAAGCATCTCACAACCCCGGTAGTGCCGAGCGGGGAGGAGTACCCAGCTCGAACGACAGCCACGTCCGCTACGGGGACTTGCCAGGGTCCGACCATCTGGTCTCTAGTGACTAGACCGGTAATCGTACGATCACCGATCGTGATCAAGAATGATTTGGACGCGATTGCGGGGAACTGCAGGAGGCAGGAAGCTGCTTCCGAGATGTCTATCTGCGGTGTGGTGGAGGACGGGGAGGCGGTGAGTGCGCCTGCGGGGGAAACATGCTTGTCATTCCTTTTCATCCGTTCTACGCCTCCGAATAGAACGCTCATGTCAACTCTGACAACGTCTTCCTTTCGTTCTTCATCGCGAACGACCAGCGTTTCTTCAAGTGTGGCGTGGCCGACAACGGAGTACGGACACCTTCGGGTTAGTCAGTAAAAGTGTCTGAAGGACTGATTAGAAAAGCAATGCCGACCTCTCTCTTCGACAGATTTCCTCAAATATACGTAGCGCGCTGTCATTGTTCGCGTCGACCGCAAGGACATATCTCTCCTGAGATTCATTGCACCAAATTTCCATAGGGGACATTGAAGAATCGGCTTATAAGGAGTGTGAGTGATGATGAACAGTCCGATAGAATAATGACGGAACACTTACCGACTGCGATGCGATTCAAATTGATGTAGGCTCCCAGGCCCGAATCGTGGACTAGTTCTGGTAATGCGTTGGAGAGACCACCAGCTCCGACATCGTGGATCGACAAAACCGGGTTCTTCGCTAGGAAAGGAACATATATTGTAGTTGAATTGTCGAACAGGAAACGAAATGACTGACCAGAACCAAGGGCAATGCACCCTTCTATGACACCTTGAGCTCTCCTCTCCATCTCCGCATTGCCACGCTGAACGCTGCCAAAGTCGAGATCCTCACGTCTCTTACTGTCTTCTTTTCCAGAGGACTTGTGTGTCCCTTGCTGTGAACTTGCAGCTCCTCCGCCAAGTCCGATCAACATCCCGGGACCTCCCAAGACAACGAGATGGGTTCCGGGGCTAACTGGTTTACTTCCCCCAGCCGCTGACTCCTTAATCCCTCCTGCGATTCATGAGCGCTCTTGTAGACAGATTGGCAGGGAGAAAACAGGGTAACATACCTCTTGGAAAGGGTGGAGGTTTGACCGCCAATTCGGGTCGGACAGTACCCATTCCTCCTGCGAGCATGACGGGCTTATGGTATCCTCTATAGGTTATCTTTTCACATGTAGCATCCTCCCTCTGCAAAAACGTTCTCCAGAAGCCTCCCAGACCTGGTCTACCGAACTCATTGCTGAAGTCCGCAGCGCCTAAAGGACCCTCAATCATGATGTCTAATGCACTTGCGATATGAGAGGGCTTTCCAACGCCACTTTTCTCGCCCTCCTTCTCCCAAGCGTGCGTGTATCCAGGAATGCACAGAGGGCTGGTGATAAATCCAACCAGACCGGCTTTAGTCCTGGATCCTCTGCCGGTAGCGGATTCGTCCCGGATTTCACCACCAGCACCGGTGGCTGCACCTGGGTAAGGAGAGACGGCTGTGGGGTGGTTGTGTGTCTCCACCTTGATAAGGACGGGGGTGGACGCTAGGTCTTCCGAGGGTGCGTAGATCGAAGGTCCGACAGTCAAGTTTGAAGAAGGTGAAGGGTTGAAGCGGTGTGCTTTGTGTCCTTCGAACACCGCTGCGTTGTCGCTATAAGCAGAGATGGTATTGTTGTTGCCGCGGAAAATCAGAGCTTTTTCGGTATTGCGTATCATGCCGAAGAGTGAGCCTCCTGAACCATCTTGACGTTTCTGAACGTTCTCGTTTAGCCTAAGGTGAAAGTGAAAAGATTGAGACGCTCACTCCTTCCCCCAGCATAATTTCCCCATCAATTGTCCATTCGGAGTTGAAGATCTTGTGTCGACAGTGTTCACTGTTGACCTGCGCGAACATGAACAATTCCGCGTCAGTGGGGTTTCTGTTCAGAGTCTCCGCGTATCCCTTCACTAACGCATTGTAAGCCCTCTATCGAAGGAAGATATCTTGAAGAGGAAACGAACCTAGATATTCGATGTCACTTCCACTCAACGCCAGCCCTAAGTCCACGTTGGCTTTTTGGAGGACAGATACCCTTTCTTCGTGACTAGAATGCGAGAGGAGATCAATTGTCGTAAGGGGCTTCCTCTTCGTGGTTGATGACGTGTTGAAGATGTCCTCAGCGGGCGGGAGTGCGTTAATATGAACCGACTGGGTCATCCTATCGTGGAGTAGATGCACAAAAGATGAAATGTCTGGTCTCGGAGTGTCGAGAGTGAGGACGAATAGGATACCGCGCTCGATCCGTTCTACGACTTGACTTAGATTGCATATTCTTGAGATATCAGTCGCCTTGGAGGACCATGGAGAGATCGATCCGGCTCGAGGAAGAACGAAGAGAGTCAATTCGCTGCCACCGGGAGCATTTTTCAAACCTGAGCGAATTTGATGAGAAGATGTTCACGCTGGACCCGACCAGACGACATACCGTCGAGTTTTGTCGCCAACCCTGACTCGTCTTTCTCCCCGTAAGAGAACAACCTATCCAATGTATCTCTCTGACTGTCATCCAATCCTACAGATCCGTTCAACTTCACTAGATGCACATAAATCGCGTTGACATTCGTGATAGACTGGCTGACTGCCTGGAGCTGAGCGAGGAGAGCCTGGCGCTTTGCGGAGTATAGATATGATGGGCCGGCAAGGGTAAGCATTGTCGTCGACATCGTTTCCAAGTCGAGGAGTGTAAGGCTCGCGAACTGCCGGCTAGGAGTAGAATGTCACTGGGGTTTCTCCGGAAGGTAAGTTATTTCAATGACGCACGCCAATGTATACTGGATAGATTTGGCTGTTGAAGATAATACGTGTACTAGGACACTGGCGGGCAGGCAATGACCGTCGTCGTGGTCGACGAACAAGCTGAAGAAGAGAAAAGAAAAAACTTTCCCCGCGCCTGCCGGGCCGATAACTCGATCGATTTCTGAAGCGCCCATCCGGCAGGCAAAATTATCCAATTAAGCGCCGCCAGCCGTGGACGGTGGACCTACCTCGACATTCTTCGCCAAACATTACCTTCTCGGAGCTAGAAAGGCAGTGAGCTCAATCGAATCACGCGAGGATTGATATTCCAAGTTGTTGGGAATTCTCCCTAAGATCTAAGTATAAACCCTGCTACTTAGTCTCCCTCACACTGCTGGACCCTTAAGGACAGATGCTCAGTGGTTAGAGCGTGTCTCCGGGTCAGACTATGTCCCGGGTTCAACCCCCGGTCCGTCCCTTTTAGCCTGTGCCAAAAGCCTCTTCGATCATTTGTCCAATACAAGTGACTACATAGGACGAATCCATCACGGTTACTTACTCGACATTGGTTTCAACGTTCACGACGTCGCTTGGCGGTCACCCAGGTTCTACCATGACGTTACTACAATGTACGGAGTTGAGACATTCTAGGGCTACCGGGGTCCAGCTACGATTATAACGGGCTCAAAACTCTCTTTGCGCCATCCCTTCCGTCGCCCCATGCCGCAAAGTTGCGAAGCCTCTTCTCAAAGCTCAACTTGAAATTTGACATGTGCTCACAAACATTGATACAAAATGCGCGTCTTCTTCTTCCCCACGCTTTCGAGTGAATCAAATCAACCGTATGCTCTCTTCCACACGTAGAAGCTCGCAAACCCCACAGTTTTCTGTCTCGTCTCGTTGAATATCAGTTACATCTACTTCGTAAGGTCCGGCCGTACTAGATGGTATTAATAGGATTAGCATAAGATCTCAAGGATTTATGAGCTTGTAGTACGGTACCTTGGATTGTTTACACGAGATTTAGCATTCTCTGAACCATACGTTTGCAGACGCACAGATGGAGGTCGCCCATGGTCTGGTCAGGCTACCCTCTGCATGTGAAATCGCGATGCACAGTTTAATTTCCGGGGTTAACCGAGGGCCGGAGATTTGCCCTTGTAACTGTGCGCGCCGCGACCTGTCCCAAATCGTCATACTCTGGTACAGCTCTGGTATAAAGAGGATCCGTTGTCCACAATTTAAAGGCGCCTTACACCCTCATATCCTCTATTCGGTTCTCCGAAACCTCCCGTAACTTTCCAAGGAATTACGAGCACGATGGGCAATCCAGTGGCCTCGCAAAACAACAACACGCTGACGGTTCGAGATAATCGCACTGGGAAGACCTACGAGGTTCCGTACGTAGCTTCCAGAGATTCGTGCGTGATTGTGGACTGAGCTTTTGGTGGTCGGGAAATCTAGAATCGAAGATAACACAGTGCCAGCGACATCATTCAAATCCATTGCAGCACCTCGAGCAAAAGGCGAGCGGGAGGAAAATGAAACTGAGAAGGGTTTGAGAGTCTCGGACAAGGGCTTTTTGAATACAGCTGTTTTGAGAAGTGAGATCACTTACATCGATGGTGAAGCTGGAGGTGCGTTCGGTTCAAAATGCTAGAAGAGGCGCGAACTCTTACATTCTGGACAGTTCTGCGGTACAGGTATGACAGATGACACGCATCTCACCTCACGGCCCAAACAAACGACATTCTTACAGAGGGTACCCAATCGAGCAACTTGCAGTTCACTCCAATCACCTTGAGACTGGTGGGTTGTCCAAGGTTCTCGTAGCGAACGAACGAATCTCTCATCAAACCATGTCTGGCTCCAGCATACCTTCTTATATATGGCTCGCTACCGACCGCTGTTCAATACAAAGTGTTCCAGGAGGAGGTCATGCACCATTCGTTCGTCCATTCTGACGCAGAACAGTTCTTCCGTTCATTCCGGTTCGTGGCCTACGTTCTTCGACGCGTCACCCCAAGTGGTACTGAATGCACGATACCTCTCTCAGATATGACGCCCATCCCATGTCTATCCTTACGAGCGCGTTCGCATACCTCGGATCCTATTACAGTGAAGCGAACCCGTCGTTACAAGGGCAAAACCTTTTCACAACTGGATCTCCGGACTCCCTCGCGACAATGGATAAACAGATTTATAGGCTGATTGGGAAGGCGACGAGTCTTGCTGCGTGAGTGATTTGTCTGTGTCAGACAATTTTAGATCTCATTCCGGGGGTACATTGCTAGAATGGCATACCGAGTGCGTCAAGGAAGGCAGTTTGTCACTCCGCCGCATGGCCTGAGCTATACAGGCTCGTAAGTCTGTTGCCTGTCAATTTCTGGCCCGCATCATTGATGAACCTCGTATCAGCTTCCTGTATCAAATGGATCATCTCGGCCAGGACGACTTCAAGCCTAATCCCATCCTGGAGAAGGCTCTCGACGTTCTTTTCCTCTTGCATGCCGATCATGAATTGAATGCCTCCGCCACAACGGTGCTACAGACGGGAAGTTCGCTTGTGGATCCGTATTCTGCCATCGCGTGAGTACTGGGAAACGAGACTGGAATGCTCATCGGTGCTGACTAGAACATTAATGAAGGGCTGGTTGCGCATCACTCTAGTATGTTTCCTTGAATAGAACGCATGTCAGGAACTCATCACCGCTCCTATTCACAGTGGTCCTTTACACGGTATGTTCAGTCGTCCTTGTGTTTGCGCTATTCATCTTCAGCTTTTTCTTCTTGTTCGCAGGCGGCGCGAATGAAGCGGTTATTCGGATGTTGATCTCCATCGGACGGTAAGGAGCGCTCTGACTAGGAAATGTCAAGAAATTCGCCCCTGATATCGTCACCGTCAATTTCAGTCCGGAGAATGTCCCCGCATTCCTTGAAGCTGTCAAGAAGAGGGAAAAAGTTCTGTCTGGATTTGGCCACAGGTACGCAGGCTCGTGCCCAAGCTCGGCTGCGAGCAACTTCTCACCCCTTCATCGTATGTACGCGCAGGGTCTATAAAACCTCTGATCCCAGGTCGTTCATTGTCCGGAAGACGGCCGATGAAGTGTTCAAAGTGTGAGCTTAGCCTTCTGTGATGTTGATGTTGATGTCGCTGTCTTCTTACCTCCGCCCACCTCCCTACCCTTGACGCTTTACGAGACAGAACCGGCAAAGATGAATTGCTTGAGACCGCGATGGCCCTTCACGAGGCTGCCATGAAGGACGAGTACTTTATTAAGCGGCGATTGGCCCCCAATGTTGACTTTTGGTATGTTTCTGCTATGAATAATTCCGAACTTGCGTTCTCAACGTGTTTTGCAGGAGGTGAAGAGTGCCCTCTTTTTCTATTTATACGGAATTACATCTAACCACGTCTCCGTAAACACGCGTAGTGGGCTCATCTACCGCGCTATGGGTAAGTCCCCGCACCCGACGGAGGCTTTTTCACTGATTATCTTTCAAACAGGGTTCCCCCTGGACTTTTTCCCAGTGTTGTTTGCGGTTCCTCGAGTGGTTGGTTGGTTGGCGCATTGGCGTCAGGTACGTGGGCTCGATCATGCTTTGCGGTCTCTAGAGACTAGAGTCCCGGTCATGGGCGGTCTGAGCGGTCTTGATTGACCGGTCCACTTGTTTAGATGATGCTTCAACCCGGAGGTGTCAAGATTTGGAGACCAAGACAGGTGAGTGACGGGATGTACCCGTATGTTCTCGTCCCGCGATAATCCTCTGACGACGGGCCTCTCTTGGACCTCCTTTTCGTCAACGTAGATTTATGTCGGAGCGGGCAAACGCGACTATGTGCCTGTCCAGGATCGGGTGCCTGTTGAGGGCTTGAAGAAGACTCCATCGCCGGTTGCTCACTCAGGGTGAGTTCTTGGAACTCGTTGTCATTCTTTTCTTCTTTGATTGCCTTGTCATCTTGTGGCCATGGCGACTACTTATTAGTTAGCGTGGCGTTTTTTGTTTGCTGATATCTTACTTCCTGCACACAGGATTTCGAAGAGGACGAGTCTTGCGACGTTTAAGGGAGCGAAGCTTTGATTTAGATATCGTAACTTGTAGAGTGATTCCGAACGAGTTTCGGCTCGCCGGGAGTAAGGAAGATGAGGAGACAGTCAATGGATAAAACAGTACATTAATTATTTATTTTTAACGTTTTCTTTTTTTTTCGGGAGATGAAACGCCAAGTCTAAATCCGGGCACGATGGATCAGTGTTATGACATGTTTGGGCATGCGTTGAACACACCTTTTCAATGAAGCGCATCACACCAATTTTTCTCTGTTTCCCCCACCTTCCTTCTCTCCACCCGGACGTCTATAAAACCGTCACCAAACCCTTCCTCTCCCTTCAACCCACAGCGATAATACCATGTTCGCCACATTCATTACCGTCGCTCTTTTTGCTGCTGCGTCCGTCAGCAATGTCGCTGGGTACACTCTCTCTACCCCCCAGATGACTCAGGTACTTGCAATATCCGAACCAACTTGTTCTATTTCGCTCAATGGTTTTTTGGAATGTAGTGCCAGGATGCTACCATCAACGTAGATGGTGCCAAAGGAAGCTGGAACCTCATTGCTGTTCCCGCTTCCGATGCCTGCAATGGCAACATCCTGTGAGTTGTAGGAGCTTGAACCGGTTCGGAACCGGAAAACTGATTGTTTGTCTTCAGCGCTGACATTGGTGACCACGATGGAAACTCCGCTACATGGAAGGTCGCCGTCCCCGCTGGAACCAAGCTCGTCCTCACGACCATCGATGGTGCCGAAGAAGAGGCTTGGTCCGCAGAGGTGCGTAGCTGTCATTTGTTGCGAAGGACCGGATGACTGATGTGCTGTCCACCATAGATCACCGTCCAACCTAGCGATGACACCAGCTGCATTCCCGAGCAATTGTTGCAAGACCTGACTTCGTCCTCTGCCTCCTCTTCTGCTGCTTCCACCGCTTCTGCCTCTGCTTCCTCATCCGTTGCTGGAGATGGAACGTAAGTTGTCATCTCGCTTGCGAACCGAACTGGAAAGGATATCTAACTTTATTGCCCTGTGACACAGCCTCGTCGTCCCTGCTTCCCCTGCCAGCACCTCTGCGTACGCATCCCAGGCCACCACTACACCCATCGGTGGACCTGTCGGCGGTGTTGCTAGCGGCCCTGGTTCGTCCAACAACGGCGCTTTCCGCGAAACGACCTCCTCTATGCTCGTGCTCGGAGCCATCTCCGTTGTCCTTGCTGCTTGCCTGTAATGCCCTATACCCCCTGGGTCTCACGACCTCTGATTCCTTTCTCTTTTCCGTCTCTCCCGATATACCGCGTGTATCCACTGTACCTATGGTGATACGCCCTGGTAATGGCGCTGGTATCATCACAGTGTTCATACTTATCATTATTGTTATCTTTTTTGGTCTTGCCTCGAGATAGGTTTTTGCGTTTGTGTATTACAGGTGTGGAAGGAGAGGATGCGCTGTTGACTCTTTCTCTCGATGGGTTTTCTGGTGCTATTCTTCTTTAGTCCGGCGTTGTGTTCTCTAGAGTGGAAGCTGGTAGCGTCTGCAGCATAATCTCCCCCCCAAACCCTGCGTACCCCCTGTGCTTTTACTTTTTTTTGCGACAAATGAAATGTTCTAACTTAAAAAACAATGTGTGATTGAGAATCGGACTGTACAGGTGTGTTTCAAACGTCCTCCAACAGCTTCATAGCGAAGGTGTGTTCGTTGCCCTCGAATTCTCCCTCTTTCTCTTGTTTATAGAACGCGAATCGGAACAAGGGCCTTTTGTCGTCCTCAAGATCATTCCCCTGACCTGTCCACAATGGCTCTCCTAACCCTGCATCCTGACCGTTCGTGCTGACAACCAAAAGCCCCTCTTCGCCTCCATTACCATTACGGGCGCATTCTCGACCCCTCTGGAATTCCTCAAAGTGGAGAGTAAGGTGAGAGAATCCCGTAATCTCCATATACGGTCCCAAGAGCTTGAGTAGCTCTTGATTCTCTTCGCTGTCGATCCACTTTTGGTGAGCCTCGACGGACTCCCAGCCGGAGGCGAGGTAAATCGTTTCGGACGGAGAATGTATGTTCGAGTATAGGAGGACTGGATAATTTGACCATGAAGATTGGGAGGATTGGAGACGAGTGAATAGAGATGGCAAGGGGTCGGAGGTTATGGGCGTGTTTAGTGCGAGGGTTGCAAATTCTGTGACAGTCATGGTGGTGGTGGGGGGGGGAGACTGTTTTTGGAGAAGTACGCGTAAGTGCTCGATCTAATTATAAGGTGACCGGAAATTCGTATGGATGTTAGACGGGCAGCACGGAAGTTGGTGGTATATCCAGCCGATGTGTGACCGCGATCGAACCGAGTATCGCCGCTCCGTTCAATTTACAGGTTGCCTCGTGTTCGCCATCATGGACCCACAACCATTCTTCATGGTATGTCCATGTGTTATTTTGACCTTACCTTTGAAATTGAAGCAGTACGACAGAACAAAAGAAAGCGTAAACGACGAAGTTTTATTGACCCATGTCTCGGATTCTATGCTCAGCCTGATTCAGAACCGTCTTCCGTCGATTATATGCCGCAATTTTTGGACGTAGCGCACGAAGAAAGTCCAGCGGTAGCAGCAGAAGCAGAGGCTTATGGTGCAGAATTACCAGGGATTGCTGCCCTATCAGAGAAATACTCAGAGTCAGAGTCCGATGTCCAGCTTGCACACGAACGTGGAGATGTCGAGGAATTGGAGAGCCCCAAACCCATCGTCGAGATAACCGTCGAGTCATTCCTTCGCTCTCATGGCCGAAAGTCGTCCCGAAGAAAACCAAAGCCCGGAGTCAAAACCAAAACCATCGATACGGTCATCAGTAGCGATGACCACGACCAGCAGCCCCGTCCGACAAAACGAAATCGACAGTGTCCTCTACGCGTCTCATCACCTCCATCTGAAGCTGTAGATCAGCTCTTCAGCAGCGAAACCGAGAACATTGGAACTCGTCTACCTCCTCGCAAGAAGTGTCGTCGACAGAAGCAGAAGACCTCACTCGCGCAGCGACTGCTTCAAGCAGCGGTTCTCACAGAGGCAGACCCGATCGACAGTTTGGTACGCGAAGTTGATGGAGATAGTTCAGCTTCTGCACCCTCTGCATCTATTCCTATTCCTATGCAAACCCTCGCTGAACATTCGAGTGCGCGGTCGAAACCTAAACGTCGGTTATGGACCTTGATCGATCCAAGGATGAGAGACGAGAACTCGACCCTGTCTTCTTTTGCTTCTCGAGCGCGGGATTCGAACGTCGAGCAAAAGCCTCTGACGAGGTGGCCGACGCAAATCAGCGTTGTATCGGACGAAGAGGATGGCAAAGAGCAGACTGAGAAGAAGAAGAGAAGGATAGATGCTGAACGGGGACGTGGTGATCACGAAGTAACGAGGAAAGCGAGGAAGAAGGAGAAGGGACCCAAAGCTTGCGAACCCCAAGCACAGGCCACGCTGTCGTTTGTGCCGCTTCAAGAAGCAGAGACTGTGCTCGAAGCTCGCAAAAAGAAGATGAAAGAAAACCAGACCAACTCTAAACCAATGTACGTCGTAGCGAATCATCAGCCCCTCGTAGACTTATTGAATTCTCTGTTCAGAAGTAACAACACATCCTCTACTAAGCAACACAACCGGAACCCACTTGAACTCGAAACGATTCCTATTCCTAACAATGATGCAACTTCAAAACGCGCTTCGACCAATGCTATGCTGAAAGACATCCCGATTCCTCACACCACGCTCACCATCCCTGATGCTGCTCCGTCTGCTTTACCGGTTCCAATTCAAGAACGTCGGCCTCTTTCGTCTCAAACTATAATCCACTCGCTTCTTCAAAACTCGTCTCCCGATGTCGTTTCCTTGCATCGTCCTGTGCCTGCCTACGCTTCTGCTCGTGCTCATGACCACACCTTCAAGGCAATACTAACAATCACAATACCCCATCCACTCTTAGTGATCAGCCCTACGCTACGTTCGGTACTACGAGGACCATTCCTCCTGCCCTTTCGGTTGCTCCTGGTTTGCTTCCTCTTCCGATCACTTTCGCGCCGAAGACTCCAGATTCTGCGTCATCTAGAACCGTAAAAAGGACGACCGCTGCTCCATTTACCTCTCGGGTTTCCCAACCTCCGGCACCATTCGTTCCGTCCGTCTCGTCACCTATCGAATCGTCTTCAAGCCCCAGGCTCATGCTCTCTTCTCCAACGCGAGTAGGATCCAATCACAATTCCTACGGACCTGTTATGTTTCCCTCTGCGAGTCCTCCGCCCGTTGTTGTCGAGGTGCAACCTCCCGTCCTGTCGTCCAATGAACGCAATGCGCCCGATCCTGATCCCCAGCCACAACGACCACTTTCGACGTATCTTGACCAGTTCCTCGAGACCGCGAAGAGCGTGAACATCAGTCAAACTCGAACTACTGCTACTACCAAACAACGACCTCGCCGTCGAGCGGCGCCACGTAGAGAACGGCAGTTACCTACGAGTACCTTGGACGCTGGCAGATCCGGGCTTGAGGATTCGGCTTTTACGGAACCTGTCTTTGCAGACGGAGACGACGGGTTGGAGAGCGAATTCTTTGGACAGTATGAGCCAACACCGGATATCGATGTGTTGGAGATGCTGTCTTCGCAGTGTGAGTATGAAGTGGTGTTGAAAAGTTCGCCGTTGGCGACCGAGGAGAGGAATAGGCGGGGTGAGAAGGGAAAGGAGACGGAGAAGCTTGTGGGTAAAAGTAGTTCAGGCGCGGAAGGGAGACCGAATACGGGTGTGAGGAGGTCGATGGCTGGGATTCGGGCGTTTTATGATGTGCGGTGATGTACCGCGTCTTCACTCTTGTAATGTTCGATATGTGCCATCGAATATTCTCGAAACAGGAAGTGATCAGAAAGGCATGTCTTCCAAGCGCCGGTGTAATACGTCGAAGGGTACGACTGAGTAAGCGATGTACAGAGACGAAGATGGTATACACTGGGTCGCGAAGAGCAAAGCGCGAAGAAAGGAGAGTGTATGAAACGAGGACACCCGACGGGGCCAACGATTGTTGGTACCGTCATAGCGCCGATAGCGCAGCCGGGGTAGCTACTGGTTTAGAGTCTAACTGGTAATCCCCTGGAGCTATTAGTGGATGGTTTACTGCCAAGAAACTTGTGGACCAATTTGATTGAGGACGACTCCATCTTCTCGAGTAGATATTCCGGGAGCCAAAGGGTAGCCCACCATGGGGACCAGTTCAGATGTCCTTCAGGGATTTTGAAGCCGACATGGTCGAATTCCTCCTCAATCGTTGCGCATAAGAGATAACAGGCTGGACAACGCTGACCTGCAAGGCCAATGAGAGTTAACCGCTCAGAAGTCAACAGCTGACAGGCATGTTAGAACCTGGTCATAACAATGCAATCAGCGAAAAAGAGAAACTTACGACATTTTTCATGCTCTCTCCGAAGCCGGTGTACGTTCGGGCTGGCTTACTATCACATGGATGGGCGATAAGTCTATGTCGATGTGCCCACTGATGACCGCCACCGCCGTGTCTCCTCTACATCCGCTTTTGAGGAGAGCAGCGATGTGGTTGTTGAGAGTAATTCGGTGCACTTCAGGCGGCATCTCTCCTTTTCTGGGCTTGACGGTTTTTCTCCATGAAACGAGGGTAGTTGATGTGGCCATAGGTGGCCGTCGCGACTGCTCTGCCTACTGGTTCTTGGGTCTGACACACCGAAACCGATAGCTTGTTTGTCTGAATTTTCGATAGGATGAAGGCGAGCAAAAAGACCCGGGTGCGTAATGGTGTTGAATCCGATAGAGTAGAACTATCGACATGGGCCAGGAAGCACTGATCGGATGTCGATGAGGCGTTCCTGGGTAGTGGGATGACAGGAAAGGTGAGACATACATGAATCCGGCTAAACTGTGTAATTTGGGGCGGAAAAAGCCCACTTAGACCTACAATTTGTGATCTGCCTAAGGGCCCAGGGCTACAGTTCCATCTCTCCGGGCAGATATATCAAGACCTTGTTCGAACGCGTTCGTTGTTGGTGGCCTGGTCCGGCTCAGCTGGCAGCGTCAGGTTACCGGCATATGCCGTTATGCCGGTGGCACTTTGGGTGGGATGTTTGCCGCATGTTCATTATCTCCGTTTGGACCAGAATGGTTCTCAATGAACCACCACCAACAATGAACGCGTCGAGGTGCGTATAAAAGTTCAACTTACATTGTGTTGCGATGTTTCTTTCTGACTTCTGACTTTCACCCACCACTATCATCATGGCAGACTCTGCTGAATCTTCCGGTGTTCCTCACGGTCCGTCTACGCCACCCACTACGAAGAGATCACTTGTACAGATTGCTCTCGAAGACCCTGCTCATATCTCTAACACCCCAAGGAAGGGAGACTCCACTCTATACACAGACTTTACGAAGGCGCATTTCGAAGACGTCCGCTCTATCACACGCGACGCCATGGGTCCCACAATCCGCCAGTACAAGGTCTCTGACTTCTTGGACCGCGCCGTACCGGGGGTCCCTAAAGATGTCGTCGAGAACACCCACCAGCACTTGAAGAAAATGAAGTTGGATGGTAGAACGGATACCGTCATCGCTCGTAACGGTCGATGGATTTGGTTCAAGGATGCCACACCCTCCAAGTCCGACGGCTCGAATGAGGACGAGGCTTTCAAGGCTTTCGAATACATCTCTGAGGCTATCTTGAAGGCTGCAGAGACGACGTGGTCGGAGAAAGGAAAACCCAAAGCTCGTTTTCGTTGTCGGCCTCGCGAGGTTTCGAACTCGGACACCGAAAATAGCGGTTACAAAACCGATGCCGACCAGGAACTAGAGGAATGGACGAATCCCGCCGCGAAGAAGTTCGAATCCTGGGACAGTGTCACGAATGCTGAATTCAAGAAAGCCAACAACGTTGAAAACTTGAACGAGGTGAGCAGAACTAATTGAAGCATGGGAATCGCTTAATCATTACTTGCCTTGTAGTGTGTTCGACAACTTCTCGGGAACGCCTCGCACATGATGTTCAGCGATCCAAGACGACGCTTTCGGTTCGGTCTCACAATCTTGGATGCCTCCACTCGATTTTGGTTCTTCTCCCGAGCCATCAGCTTCGTCAGCCAATCTTTTGACTTCATCAAGGTTTGTTTCCCTCCCTCATTGCTACCATAAATTGCTCATTCATCATCTTAGGAACCCAAACCGCTCATCCATTTCATTCTCGCCACGTCATTCGCCTCGAAAGATGAAATGGGATACGACCTGACCGTGGAGCGCGTCCAGGACGACGCAAAGAAGTGGGTCTACGACTACGAAGTTGTCGGAGAGGATGGAAAGTCCACTTGGTACCGGACGGTCAAGGGCTTGTGGACACATCAATCTGGCCGCATTCCTGGTCGTGGGATCCGTGTGTGGGAAGTACGAGAGCTCGACGAGGATAGGAAACCCGCCATGCAGGAAGGCAAGCTCAAACCGACCTGCGTTCTGAAAGACTACTGGCTCACTTACGACGCGGTACGGGAGTCTGTAAGGCGAAAGGAGATTATCGACAGTGCCCATGCCAAGCGTGGTGGGGCGCGACGGGACATCGAGAAGCACTTCATGACTATCCTTCACGACACGTACGTCAAATGCCGCAACGGCGAAGGGGAACTGGTGTCAGACACCTCGGAGGCACATCTTCGAGGATGGCCCTTACCGGACGAATACTCGGAGTTCCTCTTGGAAACGCCCACTGAAAGTGGAGCCACGAAGCCTCAGATATGTAACGGTGTCAACTCACAGGCCATCGGAGCCAGCGGCAGCGTCTTCAGCTCGAGGAAGTCGTCCCAACATGACCGACCCGAAACATCACACAACCCTTCTGGGACCATCCCCTCAAGCGTGTCTACGAGCCTCGTCGTCACTGTCGTACTGTCTTCAAAGAAGTTGGTGTGCGTCTCGACGACCTAACAGATCAACGCGTGCTTGTGCAGTGCTTGATCGACGCACTCGAAGGTTCGTCTATTACATGATCATCAACTCGAGTAGAGACTAACGACCCACCGTAACAGGTCTCAAAGTCCTCTACGACGGAGAATACATCCATCGTGATCTATCCGTTGGAAACCTTCTCTGGTGCTACGACTCTGAACACGACATGATGGTCTGCAAGATCACAGATCTAGAGTATGCACGTAAATATCTGCAGACGCGGGAAAACGACATGTATTTACATGACCATAAAACAGTGATTCGTCTTTTCGTCGACATCATCCTTTTGTTGCTCACATCTTCTTTTTCAGGGCACTCCGGCGTTTATGGCTGTGGAAGTACAGTTGAATAGTTATATATTCCAAGAGCGGAGGGGCCGATCTAATGTGGCAAAATCGACCTCCGAGATGCCGTTTCTACACAACTACCTCCACGATATCGAAGGGATCTGGTGGATTCTAACCCATAACCTCTACACCACTGTCCCCATCAACTCCAAGGAAAAGGCTGACGATGCTCAACGACAGCACCGTATCAACACCGCCAACGCAATATTTCCACTCTCGGTGAGTGGCAACAAGGAAAGAAACTGGTTCGTGACAACGAGAACATTGGAACAAATACAACAAGACGCTTCCCTCGGAATACCAGGATCTCGCCCGTGTATCGGGAGAAGCTCTCGATGCTCTTCAACATTATTACAGATTCGTTGAAAACCCAACGCCACAACGGGTATTGGCTCACGAAAATTACCGGGGGGTTCACGATGAAATGATCCAATACTTCGAGCAGATGAAGGACCATGCAGTACATTCCACCGAAAGCCTTGCTCCCTCCGACAAACTCTTCCGAAATACCAAACCCAAGACGCAGCAGACGAAGGGAAAGAGGTCTTCTCGCAACAGAGATGACGATCCGTATGAGCCCCCCTCGTCAAAGAAGGCCCGTACGAACCCTCCCCCTCCCCCACGGGGAACCCGCACCCGTCGTGCGACCACCAGCAATGATCACACCACACCCATGGAGGAAGACGAAGAGGGCTATTAGAAGTGCATCTTTGAAGCCCCACCAACTTCCCGACCGATCGTCTGCGTTATTCGATCTTCGCTTCTCATTGTTTCTGTAGCAAAAGAACTTTTCATCCACACGTTTACCGTCATGTAATTACTACATACAACCACACATCTGTACATGGACTGTGATTATATTAAGATTATGCACAGGTTGATCATGAATTAATGGTCTCTCAACGCATCCCTCAGACCCCCCGAGGACGTTGAACACAGGTCAACGGGCCTGGCTGGTCAATATTTTTCGTGCCACCAGTCAAGAGCGTCTTGCCTTGGCCCTTCTGACAGTCATCTCGAATTCGACAAGCTTCAAACTTACACGGCACTCCTGATGGTTCCTTCACTATTCGTTGACCCTGGCACACGACCCCCTCATCAGCACACATGTCCACATATTCTCCACCATCAGCGTTTATTCGGCATCGTTGGACTGTTGGAAATGATGATTTGCTTCTGGTTTGGTTCTTGCAGTCAAATATAGCCCTCTCACCACCAAAAGTTGAAAAAGCTCTAGACTAGGGCAGGGCCATCTTCAGACAAGAGGTTGTCTGGCAATTTGGGCTTCATATTCGACAGCAACAGCGGCCAAGGACGCAGATATCGGGCGGACAATGTGGTGGATGTCGCACGTTCGCCACCTCCCGACCAAGTGCCCTGAAACGTTCGACATTCTGCCCGGAATTGGTAGCGATTTTCGCAGGATCCGCCTGTGATTTGACCTGTTCAGTGGGCCATCTGTCGTTCGGGATCACGGTTGGCTCTTGTCACCATCAGAGCAGCGTGCTTCTCCCTCAGAATACCCTAGCATTTCCCTGGCATTCGCTCCGCATAACGTGAGCAACGGATATATTTTTGCAAGAGGGATCGAACTATAAAAATCTGGTAATCAAAGGAGCAGCGGATTGTGGTTCCCCATCATCATCATGATCCTCTTCTCCTTCCTCCTCCTCGTTCCCTACGTCTCTGCACAAACGTTTAAGAGGTTGGGTACCTGTCCTTCTCTTGGTTGTGTCTTTCCACCAGACCAGACCCAATTCTACCCAGGCCAGCTCTTTGATATCAGACTCGAGGTTCACGCGCCTGTCAATGGGAGTGAGGCCTTCAACAGTGGTGTAGCCGACGAACAGTTCACGTTTTGCATCCAAAAGGGTGACGAGGAATGTGCGGATGTGGATGACTTTTTCTCTGTTGAGGATAGCCCGGCGCTCGAGAAGTGGTCGTTTAAGTGAGTTTACTACTCAACTGAGCCTTTTTCGGTCGCTTCATTGACGTTTGACGCCTCAGTTACTTTGAGGACCTCTTTGCGAGAGATGAGGGCGCGCCTACTGTCGTGAACGTTGCTTCAAAAGCCTACCGTGCACTTTCGCTCACAGAGCCAGGCACATACAAAGCCACCCTCAAGTACTACGATACTGCGGAGACAGTTGCAACCTGGACTGTAAGGAACTCTACTACGGAGAGACAAGCTAAAAACGTCCTCTTCTTTATCGGTGATGGTACGGATTTCTTACCTTCCCTCTTTTCGTCACGTCTTACTGTGTGTAGGAATGACCCAATCTATGATTACCGCTGCTCGTCTCCTCGCTCACAAATCCATCAACGGGGTCTACCAATCTCTGATGCAGCTAGACCAGATGGAGGCCCTCGGTCACCAAATGACGCACTCTATCGACTCGTTCATCACCGATTCGGCCAACTCGGCGACCGCGTTGTACACGGGGAAGAAGAGCACAGTAAACGCGTTGAATGTCTATGTTGACAGCGTGAGTCTTCCCTCTCGAAGGGCGCTCATCATTCTCTCATCACTTGGGCCGTTTTTAGTCCACCAATTCTTTCGATGACCCCAAATTCGAAACCATTGCTGAATTGTTCCGCCGCCGCCGCCCAGATGGTGCAGTTGGGATGGTATCGACCGCGTTCATCGCGGATGCTACACCTGCTGGACTCTGCTCACACACCAGGGATCGTACGTGTCGCTTGTTTTACCTCCCTTTGTCTGTTATGAAACGATAGACAGGCGACCAAGCTCCCCAAATCGTCTACGAGTACCTCTTCAATGCTGAGGGTGTCAACTCGACATACAAGTGGCCCACTGGATGCAGTGGCCCCGATGTCATCTTCGGTGGAGGAGCTGAGAATTTCATCGAGGGTGAGTTGGGCAATTTTTCAGCCACCTTTCGCGTCTGAACGCGTTCAATTTCGCAGGCCCAAAGTCTCCTAACAATTCCGACTTCTATGCTGCTTTCAGAGAAGAAGGATACGACGTCGTCTTCAACAAGACTGGCCTATCAGAGATCGAGGCCTCTGACGATCAAAACA